>JANZXR010032651.1:0-14329 GCA_027575705.1 Erythroxylum echinodendron | reverse complement strand
ACGCCACCCTCGCGGGGCACGGATTCGGGTATCACGATCGATATCGGGTTCGGGTTCGGCGGGAGTGGGGTGCTACACGATATCTCCTAAGCATACTCACATGAAACACATTATGTATCTGTGTCAATTCACAAGGTAAGGTTAACTTATAAGCCAGTGGCCCAATTCGTTCAATTATCTCATACGGACTAATGTACCTCGGGCTTAACTTACCCTTTTTAACAAACCTTAACACACCTTGCCAAGGTGATACTCTTAGAAATACTTTATCTCCTACCTGATATTCCATATCTCACTTATGTTGATCCGTATAACTCTTCTGTCAGTCTTGTGCCATTTTAATTCTACTTCGGATCAAATTAACTTTATCAACAGTATCCTAAATTAATTCCGAGCCTTCGAAAATCCTTAAAACCTCTTCATCCTAATATAAAGGCAAACGATACTTCCTGTCATACAACGCCTCATATGGAGCCGTACTGATACTACTGTGATACTGATTGTTATAAGCAAATTCAATCAGAGCTATATACATATCCCATGCTCCTTGAAACTCTAAAACAGAAGCTCTGAGCATATCCTCAGTAGTCTTAATCGTCCTCTCACTTTGACCATCTGTTTGAGGATGAAATGCAGTGCTGAAATTTAGTTTCGTACCCAAAGATGTCTGTAAGCTACCCCAAAATCTTGAAGTAAATTTGGAATCCCTGTCGGACACAATAGACACTGGAACCCTATGTAATCTCACTACTTCATTCACATATTTCTGAGCTAACTGATCTAGTGAGTTACTCTCTCTCACTGGTAAGAAATGAGCTGACTTGGTCAATCTATCAATAATGACCTAAATGGAATCATGTTGTCTCAGAGTCCTTGGAAAACCCATTATAAAATCTATTGCGATTCTCTCCCATTTCCACTCCAGAATAGACAATGACTGTAACTTATCAACTTGAGCTTGATGCTCTGCTTTCATCTATTGGCAAGATAAGCACTTAGCCACATAGTCAGCCACTTGTCTCTTCACCTTTGGCCACCAGAGAGATTGTTTCAGCGTGTTATATGTCTTGGTAGTACTAGGATGCATAGCATAAGCTGCTACATGTACTTCCTCCACAATCTCCTTTCTCAGATTTTCAACATCAGCTAAACACAATCTCCGTTTCATCCGCAATATATCATCTCTCATTTCAAATTCAGAATTCAGATTCACTTTCAACTTCTCAATTAACTTCACAGTCTCGGGATCCTTACACTGGGTTTTCCTGATTCTCTTACACAATACTAGTCTTAGCTTCAGTGTAGCTATCAATGCCTCATCTTACCCTAATTTCCACTCAAAATTTAGTGTTCTCAATTAAACTAGGTTAGGCAACCTCGATAATTGTACTTGAGCCATATTGCTATTTCACTTCCTACTTAATACATCTGCTACCTTATTAGCTTTACTAAGTTGATACTTAATTGTGCAATCATAATCTTTCAACAATTCTATCCACCACCTCTGTCTCATATTTAACTCCTTTTGACTTAACAAATATTTCAAACTTTTATGATCAGTAAATACCTGAAAGGTTTCACTATATAGGTAGTGTCCCCAAATCTTTAAATCAAATACCACTGCAGCCAATTCCAAATCATGAACCGGATAATTGAACTCATGAGACCTCAACTATCTCGATGCATATGCTATTACCCTGCCATACTGCATTAGTACACATCCTAACCCCTGGTGTGAAGCATCACTATACACTACATACCCTCTAGATCTAGATGGAATAGCTAACACCAGTGTTGTATTTAACCGATGCGTTT
Organism: Erythroxylum echinodendron; assembly: GCA_027575705.1. Lineage (NCBI taxonomy): Eukaryota > Viridiplantae > Streptophyta > Magnoliopsida > Malpighiales > Erythroxylaceae > Erythroxylum > Erythroxylum echinodendron. The sequence goes on along the minus strand of JANZXR010032651.1, from coordinate 12,514 downwards.
GCTCCTCAAAGCTTCACTGATAAACATCATTCCATATGAAAGGCACATTCTTTCTCAGAAGCTTTGTCAGAGGGGCTGAGATCAGTGAAAACCCGTTGACAAACCTTCTGTAATAACCAGCTAATCTAAGAAAACTCTGAATCTATGTAACATTTCTTGGAGTTTTCCACTTCATCACTACTTTTATTTTCCTTGGGTCTACTTGTATACCTTGTCCAGACACAATATAACCCAAGAATACTGCTTGATCAAGCCAAAATTTACACTTACTGAACTTGGCATACAATTGTTTCTTACTCATTATCTGTAGAATCAATCTCAAATGTCCTGCATGTTCCTCTCTACACTTCGAATACACCAAAATATCATCAATAATCACAATTACAAAGCGATCTAAATAAGGTTGAAATACGTTATTCATCAGGGCCATAAAAGCTGTTGGGGCATTAGTCAATCCTAAAGACATCACCAAAAACTCAAAGTGCTCATATCTTGATCTAAATGCACTCTTGGGTACATTAGCCTCAGCTATTTTCAACTGATAATATCCCGATCTCAAGTCTAACTTTGTGAGTACTTGAGCTCCCTGTAACTGATCAAGCAAATCATTAGTCCTTGGCAATGGATACTTATTCTTAACTGTCACCTGATTCAACTACAGATAATCAATACCCAATCTAAGAGTTCCATCCTTCTTCTTCACAAACAATACTAGAGCTCCCTAAGGTGGCATACTAGGTCTAATAAAACCCTTATAACTAGATCTTTAGTTCCACAGGTGCCATCCTATATGGAGGAATTGATATAGGAGTGGCACCTGAAACAAGATCAATAGTAAACTTCGTCTCCCTTTATTGAGGTAATCCTTGTAGTTTAGTAGGAAACACATTCATAAATTCCCTAACAATAGGAATATCCTGAATAGTGTGTTCATTCCGGGTATCAACTACGTGGGCTAGATAAGCCAAGCATCCACCTCGAATCAGTCTCAAAGCACTCATGAATGAAATTAGTCAGGCTGGCATTGCCTGACTAACTCTTTGAAACACAACTCTCGGTTGATTAAGGGATTCAAGAACTACTTCCTTAGTATCCACCTCTTGATCTAAGCCTTGATTGTATCAATCTAGTCTAGAATTGAGACAATCTTTTCTGGCGTTTACTGAAGCTTTTACTAGAATCAAACTGAGATTTAACCTGCCTTTTCCCTTTAGACTATTTTTTGTGCTCTCCCTGACCATCTTTTAATATTTGATCAATTCTGAGTGAGACTAATCGTAGGTTTGTGAAAATAGTCAAATTAGAAAGAGCTAACCTTATTCTGATCTCTATGTTCAACCCATCCTCAAACTGTCTACATTTGTCTTCCTCAGTTGGGCATTGGATCGGGAAAAGAAAGCATGCCATATTTAGAGAACTGGTAGGTTTTAAAACTTTTTATAAATCTTATTTGTAGCGAAAGCAATATATCCAAATCATCATGCCAATCTATACATGATATGGCATAAGGATAATAATAAACATAAACAAGATAGTGATATTACTGACTCCTTCGCTACAACTTTAATTTCTCGCTGTGCTATCCTCTCCTTCTTCTTGTATCCAAAGCCTTTTGCTTTTGAATCCTTTTCTTTGTCAATCTATCCTCTCCTTGTTGTTGTATCCTCAACCAATTTGATTTACCTCATGTTCTTCCAGGACAACTTGGTTAACAAAATCCTTTGGTGGGAAAGGAGAAAAAATGTTTGGATGAGATTTTTCTTAGAAGAAATAAACCAAAATGAGACTCTTCTCATGCAAATTTCTGCTCACTCATGCATGAAAGGAGAGAGAGTGTCAAACCATGCAAGAACACCTTCTTACACCCTCAATTTCAGTTATTAAAGAAATGGAAGAAGAGAATAGCATCCAATGCATCACTTCTTACTTAAATCAATCATAAAGTAGCCAATAAATGACACTCTTCTCATTTATCTTTAAGATGGCTATACAAAAAGACTATTAACCTAAGTATGACCTACAAAAAGACTATTAACCTAAGTATGACCTACCAATTTTGGTTTTCAAAGATGGAAGAAGGAACATACTCCATCCAATGCACATCTTTCTTCTTTAATCCAACGAATGTTAATAGGTTATATACTAACATTAAAAGATAACCATTAAATCATTTAATGGTAAGTTCTGAACTCCATTTAATGATGATAAACCATAATAAAGACCATCTTTATTTAGCAATTTAATGTCAAATGTGCAACTGAACAATCAGTCCATTAGAACCGAAATTGCTACTCTTTTCTTTAAAAAATTTGTTTTAATATAATTAATCTAATCAATTACAGTAAACCAAAGTCTAGCCCATTTCTAAATGAACATTTGGGCTTCTAATTAACCATTAATTTGTGCAAGCCCAACATTTAATTATGGACTTCTAAAACCTCTATTTATATTTCTTACTTAGCTTGATAACCATCCTTGAAGCCAAGTGGGCAATCTTATTGGACTTTGATAATTCAAGCTCCAATAAGCCTAGAATTAATTTAATTTCATTAAAATTATTTCTAGCTTATTAACTAAATGTCATTCCATTAAAGACAATTAGTTGAACTCTTAAACTATTAAATATTATGAGAATACATATTTTATGTCCAATTAAAAATCATATTTAGAACCTTATTATAGTCATCCGCACAACAAAGTGTAAAATTACAGTTTTGCAGATCTCCCGTTTTACTTTATATGGTGATTAACACACAAGATCTCATCTTGGTGTTAAGACTTGATGGGTAGCTAGTCTATCAAACTATTGACGCAAGTTTAATCACCAAATCTCTGTAAAACATCTAGAAGTGATGATATAAACTCTTTATTTGAGTGAATGTTCCCTGATACATGTTTCAATTAATAATTTCAACATGCAAACACTAGATTAATACTCTCTAAAATTCCATTCCGATCATATCAAGAATTATAATGAAACACATACAAGTTCAGCACTTATCAAGATTGTGGTTCTTAATAAGCGAATGCTTAAGTTGTATGTTTTAAGAATAAAGTAACAGCCCACTTTATTCTTGAAAGCATACTTGATTCCAGAATCATTTAATAATGCCATTATCGATAGTCAACTACTATCTTAATTTGAAACTCATCATTCCCTTGAAGTAAACTCCTTTACTTACACGGAGGTAAATCGCAGCACTACAGTCTAAACCATAATCGAGCAACCAACTTGATTATTCAATTATGAAGCCATTAATTTAGATTCCAATTATATACATGTTTCCCATACATGTCTATGTATATGTATATTACTTACAAAAGAATTTTGGTACCTGATGACCACATATATAATGCTCATCAAATCCAAACTCTTTTATTTTATTAATAATAAATATTTCCATTGCAAAACTGTATCTGAAGAAGATTAAAGTACATCTAAATACACATGCTTTCCAGGGCATTATATTTATATAACTCTAATAATCTCCCACTTGCCCTAACGCAAGTTTGACATATCCCTCATTCCTATCCCTCTTAGGTGACTCTTAAAACTCTTTTGAGACAATTTTCTAAATGGATTAGCTAGGTTTTGCTCCGTGGGAATCTTTACCACATCCACCTCTCCACATTGTATTGTCTCCCTTATGAGATGATACTTTTTCTTAATATGTTTGGCAACTTTGTGATTCTGAGGTTCTTTATAATTAGCCACTGCCCCACTATTATCACAATAAAGTGTAATGGCTTTTTTTACCTCTAAAACTACCTCCTAATCATTTAGGAACTTTCAGAGCTAGATTTCTTCCTTTGCTACTTCACAAGCAACAATATACTCGGCCTCTATTGTCAAATCAGCAATACAAGATTGCTTGACACTCATCCAGACTATGGCTCCACCTCCTAAAGTAAATATAGAACAAGAAGTTGTTTTTTTTGAATTAACATCTGATTGGAAATCAAAATCTATATATCCTGTCGAAATAAGATTACTTCTAGAGTAAACAAGCATTAAATTCTTCATCCTACGAAGATATTTAAATATACACTTAACTGTAGTCTAATGATCCATTCCTAGATTAGACTGAAATCTGCTTACCAGTCCCACTATGTAACAGGTATCTGTTCTAGTGAAAAGAATTGCATACATCAAACTTCCAACTACCGAAGCATATGGAATGTTACATATGCGTTCAACCTCCTCTTGGGTTTTAGGTGCTTGTTCCTTTGAAAGTTTGATTCCAAGTCTAGTAGGTGTGAAACCCCTCCTGGAATCTTGCATGGCGAACTTATTGAGCATATTCTCAATGTAGATTAATTGAGACAAGGCTATCTGTCTGTTCTTAGGATCCCTTATAAATTTGATCCCTATAACATAGTTAGCCTTTCCCAAATGCTTCATAAGAAACTGTTCATTCAGCCATCCCTTAACCATGGACAACATTCCAACATCATTCCCAATGAGCAAAATGTTATCAATATACAGGATTAGGAAAGTAACCTTACCTTCTTGTATTTTTTTATAAACACAAGGCTCATCTAGGTTTCATATGAACCCATAGGTTTTGATAGACTTATCATACCTAATGTTCCAGGACCTAGATGCTTGCTTAAGTCCATAAATGGACCATTGCAACTTTCATACCTTATGCTCATTTCCTGGCTTAATGAAACCTTTTGGTTGGGCCATAAAAATGGTCTCCTCAAGATCCCCATTAAGAAATGCGGTCTTGAAATCAATTTTCCATATTTCATAATTGAAATAGGCTGTTATGGCCAAAAGAATCCTGATGGACTTAAGCATGGCAACTGGAGAAAAGGCCTCCTCATAGTCTATACCTTCTTTTTTAGTATAGCCTTTAGCTACCAATCTAGCTTTAAGGGTCTCTACCTTTCCATCTAATCCTCTTTTCCTTTTTTAGATCCAATTACACCCTATGGCTTTTATACCTGGTGGTAAATCTACAAGGACCCAGACTTCATTAGCATACATGGAATCTATTTCCGATTCCATCGCATTGAATCATTTTTTTGCATCAACATCATTAATAGCCTGAGTATACGTAATGGGATCTGTTTCTTCTTAGTATGAGATGGCAATTAAACCTTCTCCTAGACCTAGATACCTATCTGGCTGTCGCACAACCATCCCACTACGTCTAGGCATAACTTAATGTTTAGGTTGCACTTCCTATTCAACTCTTAAATCTGTTTTGACATCTTATTATGTTATATCCATATCAACTCCTGGTTTGGATGCTAACTTCTTCTAAAAAGGTCCCATCTGTCGACACAAATACCTTCCTATCCTAAGGACTATAAAAATAGTACCCTTGAGTTCCCATAGGATATCCTACAAACAAAAATACTTCTGATCTTGGTTCCATCTTTGTGAATTCAGATTTTAGAACATAGGCTACATAGCCCTAAGTCCTTAAGTGCCTCAATAAAGGTACTTGGCTAGTCGACAACTCTCTAGGTGTTTTAGGTATCGATTTGGATGGAGCAAAGTTAAGAAGATGTGTTGCTATTTGTATGGCATATCCCTAGAACAATTCTGGAAGGCTAACATAAGACATCATTGATCTTACCATTTCTAATACAGCCCTATTTCTCCTCTCAGCTACACCATTTTGTTGAGGTGTTCGAGGAGCTAACAAATTGGAAACAATTCCATTGTCAATTAAATATTGCTAAAAATCTCCAGATAAGTACTCACCACCTCGATCCAATCGAAGTTGTTTTAATGACTTGCCTAGTTGTTTATCAGCTTCAACTTTAACTTCTTTGAACTTATCAAAGGATTCACTCTTTTTATGCATGAAAAACAAATAGCCATGTCTTGAGTAATCATCTATAAAAGTTATGAAATATTCATAACCTCCTCTAGCTTGTACATCCAACGTGAATTCAGATCTGAAACAGAAGAAAATAAGGCTTTGGTCATTTTTCCTTCAATACAAGATTCACAGGTAGGTAATGGTTCACTATCCAAGATCATAAGGATCCCATCTTTCACTATCCTGTCAAGTCTTTTCTAATTGATATGACCCATTCTTAAGTGCCACAGATATTTTGAATTAATGCTAAAGTCATTGGGTTGTCTTGGTTTTATCAATTCTATGGTGTTTAGTGAGCCTAACATAGGTTCTATAAAGAACAATCCCTATTTAATTATCGCATCATAAATAAAATCCTTATTCTCATATATTGAAACAACATTTCCAAAATATAAGGAGTAACCAGATACAAAAAACAGAAATCATGCTCCTTATAATCATTGACACATAATAAACATCCTCCAAATATAACCTATGACTACTAGGAAAGTCCAAGATAACTACTCCCACTGATTCTGCCAAAACATAGAAATCATCTGCCATCTTGACTTGAAAATGTCCTTTAGGTATTCTTCTCCTTTACTGGAACCCCTGAAACGAATTGCAAACATGGTTAGTGGCTCCTGATTCTAATATCCAATAAACAGATAAATCTGCCATATTTTTAGTTTTATGACCAAATCTTTATCATGACAAAAAATTCCAACACTTGTTTTCATTAAAACCGAAACTCCTTCCATTAAAAGGAGAAACTAGCACTTCGTATTTTATAAAAACCAAAACTTGATTCCTTGAAACAAAAATCCAGCACTTGTTTTTACATTAAAAATCAAAACTAGATTCATTGAAACAAAATTCCAACATCTTTGTTTTCACAAAATCGAAACTATGCCAATACATAAAAGGATACTCCGAAACCTTTACTTCTCCATTTCTTCAATCCATGGCTGCTTCATCTTCATCATTACATTAATTTGCACATTACAAAATCAAAGAAAACAAAAAAATGAAGCTAAGGAGGAAACATGGTGATGATAGACCTCCCTCCTTGTTATAACCAAATGAAGAAATCTTATATGGTAAATTTAACTTCTATGGACAACCAAAAGGGCAATACATACGCCATATATATTTCTATCATCTAAAAATATCCAGCATACAAAAGAAATATTGCCAACCTATGCATCAACCATATAGGAACCGACATCATGTATTAGAACCTTGCTTGATACTAATTGTTGGATCGAGAAAAGAAAGCATGCCATATTTGGAGAACCGGTAGATTTCAAAAATTTTTAGAAATATTATTTGCAGCAGAAGCAATATATTCAAAGCATCATGGCAATCTATACATGATATGGTATAAGGATAATAATAAACATAAACAAGATAGCGATATTACCGACTCCTTCGCTATAGCTTTAATTCCTCGCTACGCTGTCTTCTCCTTCTTCTTTTATCCAAAGCCTTTTTCCTTTGAATCATTTACTTTTTCAATCTATCCTATCCTTGTTGTATCCTCAACCAATTTGATTTACGTCTTATTCTTCCAAGACAACTTAGTTAACAAAATCCTTTGGTGGAAAAGGAGAAGAAATGTTTGGGGGAGACTTTTCTTAGAAGAAATGAACCAAAAATGAGACTTTCCTCACACAAATTTCTGCTCACTCATGCATGAAAGGAGAGAGAGAGTCAAACCATGAAAGAACACCTTCTTACACCCTTAATTTCAGTTATGCATGGAATGGAAGAATAGAATAGCATCCAATGCATCACTTCTTACTTTAATCAATCATAAAGTAGCCAATAAATGAGACTCTTATCATTTATCTTTAAGATGGGTATATGAAAAGAATATTAACCTAAATATGACCTACCAATTTCGGTTTTGGATGGAAGAAGGAAGATGGTCCATCCAATGCACATCTTTCTTCTTTAATCCTATGAATGCTAATAGGTTATATGCTAACATTAAAAGATAAACATTAAACCATTTAATGGTACGTTCAAAACTCCATTTAATGATGATAAACCATAATAAATACCATCTTTATTTAGAAATTTAATGTCAAATGTGAAGCTTCACAATCAGTCCATTAAAATCAAAATTGCTACTCCTTTCTTTAAAAATTTTGTTTTAATATAATTAATCTAATCAATTACATTAAACCAAAGTCTAGCCCATTTGTAAATGAACATTTGGGCTTCTAATTAACCATTAATTAGTGCAAGCCCAACATTTAATTATGGGCTTCTAAAACCTCCATTGATATTTCTTACATAGCTTGTTAACCATCCTTGAAGCCGAGTGGAGAATCCTATTGAACTTTGATAATTTAAGCTCCAATAAGCCTAGAATTAATTTAATCGCATTAGAATTAATTCTAGCTTATTAACTAAATGTCATTCCACTAAAGACAATTAGTTGAACTTTCAAACTATTAAATATTATGAGAACACATATTTTATGTCCAATTGTAAGCCTTATTTAGAATCTTATTATAGTCATCCGCATAATAAAGGGTAAAATTACCATTTTGCCCTTATGTTGATTTTTCCTTCTACATCTCCCATTTTACTTTATATGGTGATTAACACACAAGATCTCATCTTGGTGTTAAGACTTGATGGGTAGTTAGTCCATCAAACTAATGGCGCCAGTTTAATCACCAAATGTCCTAAAAACATCCAGAAGTGATGATATCACTATAAACTCTTTATTTGAGTGAATGTTCCCTAATAAATGTTTAATTAATAATTCTAACATGCAGACACCGGATTAATACTCTGTAAAAATCCATTCTGTCATATCAAGATTTATAATGAAGCACATACAGGTTCACCACTCATCAAGATTGTGGTTCATACTAAGCGAATGCTTAAGTTGCATGTTTTAAGATTAAAGTAATGACCCACTTTATTCTTGAAAACATACTTGATTCCAGATTCATTTAATAATGCTACTATTGATAGTCAACTACTATCATGATATGAAACTCATCATTCCCTTGAAGTAAACTCCTTTACTGACACGGAGATAAATCGCCGCACTACAGTCTAAACCATAATCAAGTAACTAACTTATTTATTCAACTGTGAATCCATTAATTTAGATTATGATAATATACATGTTTCCTATACATCTCTGTGTATATGTGTATTACTTACAAAAGAATCTTTGTACCTTATGACTAGATATATAATGCTTATCAAAACCAGACTCTTTTATTTTATTAATAATAAACATTTCCATTACAAAACTATAACTAAAGAAGATTAGCGTACATGTAAATATACTTGCTTTCTAGGGCACTATATTTACATTACTATATCATTGAGGTTATTGCAGTTGCATACCTTATTAACTCATTGAATCTTATCTCATATTCTGGCACTGTGAGTCTACCTTGCTTTCATCTTTCTATCCAAATAAATCTTAGGCATATAATTCTCCTGAAACACGCTCAAAAAATCTTCCCAGGTCAAACCAAAAGGTCTGGTGGTATTGCCTGAAACAGTCTTCCGCCATTGGTATGTTGGACCTCGCAGTAGTGAGACAACATAATCAAATCTCTCATCTGCCTCACAGTCCATCTGATCGAGCACCTTTTCAGTTCTTTATAAACATCCTTCTGCCTCAGCAAGGTCTATACTTCTGTAGAAGTCCACTGTCCTTTGCTTTCTCAACATCTCTCCGAGATTCTTGGAGGCATTTGAGCAAATTCAGGTGCAGGAGATTCTCTATTACCTCTTACAGACTCTATATCAGCTGACTCCCTAATTTGATCGCTTATAGCAGATGACCTATAAGTAAAAAAATAGTTGTGATCACGAACTGAGTTTATCACTATTTATCATGTCTCAATGTCTGTATATGTCCCTATAGATGCCAAACTATACTCTGATACCAAAAATTGTAGCTACACCCCACTGCTATAGAGTTCATACTGGGATATCCTGAGGAAATTCTAGTATATAATCTATAATAATGGTATGTTAACCATCTCACCTTCACTTTATAACATGGAAACATATCCAACTTAATCATGGCATTAACTATGTATGTAGAAGTCACAAAATAAAATATTTAAAAACCTCAACTTCGAATTTAAATCACCAAAAGAACAAATAGAATCAAACTCACACAAATAATTCGAATTTCAACCTAGAAGTGACCAATTAAGAGAAAGGGGGAATTTATTCAAAATTAAAGAAAATCTATCCAATTATGAAATCTCCGATTTAATGGGCCTAGACAGTCCTAGGGTGAGTTACTCTCTCTTGAGTTATAATTCTTAGCCTAATTAATATTCCTTAATTCAAATTGTGGAAATTGTGATCTCTCGATCTGAAATTTGTCCAAAACCTAAATTAGTTTTAATGCTGTTTATTAACCTATCGGGAATCTATGTTCGATATCCCATTATACGACTCTACCAGTTTTATTTAATTCTTTACCTATCGATTTATCTAACTCTCGTAATCCTAAATCAATGATTTTCACTGGCTCACCCTCTCAGTTTATTTCCCATTTATGAAGAATCGAATTAAATCATAATAAATTGAAATAAAACACAATCAAATAAATCTTATTAATCTCAAGAATAAATAAACCCAAAGGTAAGTTTAGACAAAAGCATCAACATTCAATGACAAATATCTCCAATCAATCTTTAGACTCCATACATCAATGAAATCGCAATAACGACTAGAATATACTTTTGGAATGGATCTCGAAGTCACGACTATAGGAAATCACCTATTTTGGGAAATACGTTGCATCAAGCATGTCTTCATGCTTCTCTTTCTTCATCTCCTTCCTCTATTGATTGATGTCTAACTAGATTTTCCTTTAGATTTTCGATAGAGTCTCTCTATTTTTGCATCTCTTGACTCTTTAATCCCTCCCTTGCACTCAACACTTAATTTAACATAAAATGCATAACAAATTAAACACTAAAACATCACACAAAACAATATTATCAACATCCCCACACTTAAACGTTTTCTTGTCCTCAAGCAAACAAAAAAACAACATACGAAACATAAACACACAATCCAATGAGACAATGTCTTCAATCTTCATCAAATTAATTTAATCTCGAATACAATCAATCAGTTCGTTCAGAAAATAAAATATGCATCGATTTGGATGAAACGGTAGATTTTAAAATTTTAAGAAATCAAAATTTTGGCGGAAGAAATATATCCATATCAACATGCATAACCCACATGATATGGTATAAGGAAAAAAATTGCATAATCATAAGATGGAAAATATTATCAACTCCTTCGCCTTAATTTTAACTCCTTGATGTGCTATCCTATCCTTGGCAATATTTCCTCTCTACCTTATTGTATGCTCATCTTGATAATGTATCCTCAACTAATCTGATCTACCACTTGTTCTTCTTGGACAACTTGGTTAACAAGATCCTTTGGCGAGAAAGGAGAAGAAAACTTTGAATGAGATTTTTCTTAGAAGAAAGTAGCCAAAAAAATGAGACACTCTCATACATTTTTTAGCTCACCATGCAAGATAGGAGAGAGAGAGTCAAAACAATGCAAGATTTTCTTACACCCTATCAATTTCGGTTAATCTCAAAGGAAAGACGAAGTTTGCATCAAATGCTTCAATTCTTTTTTAATCAAGCATAAAAAAGATAATAAATGAGACTCTTCTCATTTTTCTTTAAGATGGCTATATGAAAAGACTATTAACCTAAATGTGACATACCAATTTCAGTTTTTGATGATGAAAGAAGGAAGATGATCCATCAAATGTACCTCTTTCTTTTTTAATCCAATGAATGTTAATAAATTACATGCTATCATTAAAAAACCACCGTTAAACCATTTAATGATAAGGTTCTGATGATAAAGCATGTTAAAAAACATATTAAATGTAGCAAACTAATGTTAAATGGGTAACTGCGCATTCACCCATTAAAACAAAAATTCCATCTCTATTTATCTTTAATAACTTTGTTTTAATTTAATTAATCTAATCAATCAAATTAAACCAAATCCTACCCCAATTGTAAATGTTCGTTTGGGCTTCTAATTAACCATTAAATAGTACAAGCCCAACATTCAATCATGGGCTTTAAAATCTCCATTTATATTTCTTACTTAGCTTGATAACCTTCCTTGAAGCCAAATGGGAAATCTTATTGGACTTAGATAATTCAAGCTCCAATAAGCCCATAATTAATTTAACTTCATTAAAATTAATTCTACCTTATTTACTAAATGTCATTCCACTAAAGACAATTATTCGAACTCTTGAATTACTAAATATTATGAGAACACATGTTTCAATATATGCAATTGCAAACTCAAATATGAACCATATTATAGCCATCTGAACAATAAAGGGTAAAATTACTGTTTTGCCTTTATGTTGGTTTTTCCTTCTTGATCTCCTATTTTACTTTATATGGTGGTTAACACATAAGATCTTATATTGGTGTCAAGGCTTGATGGGTAGCTAGTCCATCAAACTATTGGCCCCAATTTAATCACTAATCTCCATAAAACATCTAGAAGTGATGATATTTGCAACATCCCGTTTCCAGATAACGGGTTGAATTATGGAAACGGGTACACGAGAGATCAATCGGAGAAATTAGGAAAAACACATCTCATGCTCATGCAATAGTGAACAGTGATTT
>JANZXR010032642.1:0-14330 GCA_027575705.1 Erythroxylum echinodendron | reverse complement strand
AGATTTCAATTATTGGTTCTTGTTCTTTTAATGTATGTGATGCCATGTGGAGTCCATAGTGATTGTACGTAGCGCTCTGTTATCTTAGGATATGTGTCGGAATGACCTACGGGCGTCCCGATGCTTACCCTAGGGTAATGGGGTGCCACATAGATAACATTAATGTATAATCTGGAAATCAACCACATTGCTTCCCTCATTTGCATTTGAATGGGAAGGTTGATCATGCATTGGTTGAGCCAATAATGTTCTTCTCCTCATTTCTTAGGTTTGTAACTTTGGAAAGTGATGCTAGGTTATCCTTTGAAACATAAAACCTTTAGTTCAAAAGAAAGATTGAATGAATGGGGATCAACTTCTCCATACTTCAATATACTACTATATGAAGAGCTAGCAACCTGCAAACATATAGATATTTAACAGTATTCATTTGAATTAGTTATTAATAATGTGATGAATGCACATATACTCACATTATTGCTCTGTTGACTCAGCACGACAATATGTTCAACTATATTAGAACCGAAAACATATGGAGAGACCTTAATTATGACCTAATAAATATGACATAAATATCATTGTGAGTTTGATATATGAAGCAATATATAGTAATCAAAACTTTTGATAATCAAAGAATGTTTTATAACTGTGAAGATTGCTGAGTAGGTTGAGTTATGTCTTCATTCTTATATTTTCTAGCGTTGTATCTAGAATTGCCCCATTTACTATATTATTATACTTACCCTTTCGAGTCAATTTGTTTAGATTTTTCAATTTATTATGTTTATTTACACCTCCCCTACTAATTGATTTAGGTCCTCTTATCATAACACTTTTAGGTGGTAGGTTTATTACTTTTGCAACAATAATAGTCTAAAAAATTAGACCCCTAAAAAGTTACAAAACATGGTCATATAATGCAAGGAATTTAGATTTCTTATAGTAATTATCTACAAATGCCTCTACCCTTTATTTCAAATGGTGAACATCACTTATAGCATGTTTACAAGGATATTTATAAAAACTCCTATGCCCAACAACTACACGATTGATGTCTACCAATCTTTATAATGGTTCACCTGTACTTGGCCTAATACTAGTACTTGGTCTCTATAATGGTTTACCAAGCTCTTCTCCACTTGGATATTTGTCAATATCATTAAAACTACCACAATTAGTTAAGTGAATTACAACTAGTTGGTGGTTATTAGGAATGTTAACTTGTATAAAACCCTTATCCTGATCCCTATCATGATCATTCAACTCTTCATTAACTCCTTCTCCAACTCCTACACCAATTCCTTTACTAAATCCTTCACTAACTCTTTCACAAATTCCTTCACTAACTCCTTCACCAACTCCACTAGCTTCCTTACCATGTTCATCGCCAACATAACCGTAATACCACAACTTCCCTTTTCACCCTCGCTATCTCCATCCCCTCCTCCAGTTATAGAAAATATCTCTAGTGCAAAGATTGGGGTGCCTAATAAATGAGCTACATAAACATCAATCATTTGGTCCATTTTTATAAGGTTAATAAGCCTTAGACAACTTTGATTTGATTTATTAATCTTAACGACTCACCAAACTTAAAACTTGGTACATTGTAATAGGCCTTGTGAACTTGAAGGTATCATAACTTCTTCCCCATCTCACATATTTGCCTATATCTAATATAATCAAGGTTTACTTTATCAAAACACTTTTTTGCTAGTTAACATATTTTAACTCCAATTCTACTACAAATTTTTCTACCATAAAACAACCTTGCATTACCAAATTACGTTATTACACACCTGTTCATAAGGGGATAGAAATATAGCCAAGTCAAAAGAAAATTTTACTTGAAGATAGCCAAATCATTAACACCATAGCAAATTCTTTACTAACTTTTCAGGAGTGATAAGTTCTTTATTAACAAAGTATTTAAATTATCATCTTTAGAAAATATAAAGTTAAAAGAAAGTAAATTAATTATTTGTTATCAACTTTTTTCTAATCCATACCTCTAAAATTATACCTAAACATAAACATATTAAGTTATATACGAATGCAATAAACAAGTTCACGTTGAATGATTGAATATACGAATGCAATAAACAAGTTCACATTGAATGATTGAATAAACTTCTCATTATTGTCAATAAGTTAAAAAATGCCCATAATTGAACCTCTTATTCTAGAGATATTAAAAAAAACTTATGAGTATTACATTAAGGATTGGATTCATAATTTTCTTTATAATGAACAAATTATATAATTATATTATGAAATACATTAAAAGTTCAAGAGTGAAGCATGTTCATTAGATAGGCAGGTCCAATTAAATGAGTTTTATAATTTAAACTTCAAAATAATCAAAGTGATGAAATAAAAAGAAAAGGAAAATCAAAGTACAGTATAGCTATATATTATAATGCATTTCTTAAGTTTGCTTTTTCTTTAAATAACTCTGAATGAAAAGAATGTAATATGTAATATAGCAAACTCTTAAATCCTATGTAATTACTCTCAAACATCCAATGTGCAACAAAATCTTGAATCCTATATAAATAAAGCAGAATTTGACCTAAGTTGAACAAAAACATAAATGTAATATGGTCATCATTAAATTTGTAAATCAATGTTTCATATTTATATAGTTTTTTGTTGACTTAAATAAGGCATACAACCCTTTCGTTAAAGGAAAAATCCCAATTCAATCTATTAAAGATTTGGACTAAAAAAGTATTGTCCCATAACAACATATGGGACTTTTGGCTACATTTTCTTTAGTGACCAAAGCACAATATTTTACGACGTTAAAGAAAATCATCGGTAAATGAATATATTTCATAAAAATTAAAGAAAATCATCACAATAGGAGAAGTTTTTGTAACAGTTACATAATTTTGTCGCGAATATAGCAACCTTTAGCTACGAATATTGATATCGTTGTAACTGGACATGGAAAATCAAGATATTTGGCAGCGACTACACTGAATTGTCATAAATGGCAGCTACAATAGCAATGGGGAACATTTTTTGTAGCCAATATATTGTCATTTTGAGATGATTATATAAATCGTCACACAAAGTTCTGATAAACGAATATATTTTGTGACGATTGTTGAGAAGCGTCACAAAAGGAGCAACTTTTTAAGACCATTTTGAAAATTTTCTCCAATATGATAATATTTGGTGATGATTTTGTAAATCGTTGCCAGAGGTTGAATATGATAAGTTTGACGACAAATTTTGTTTTTAAATAATTTGATAATTTGTTAGAGAAATTTTTGATGAATTTTGTATGTGATAGTATTCCTAAAATTAATAATATCTGGAATGCTAAGTTTACATAATAATCGTAGTTAAGGTTAATTATAATTGACATTTATATAATCCTATTTAATCTATCTTTTGTTGCACATTGTTGAAAAGACAAATGATAGGTAATTTAAATTTTAAAAAGTAAATATATTTTGGACATAGAAAGATAATCATATCAAAACTTTTAATTTTAATAGGATAAAAATATCATAAATTTAAGTTAACTACTATTCTTAATCATTAGTATTTATTATAAAAATAATAATTTATAAAAATATTGGAAATGGTAGCAATATAATATAATGATATAAGGTAAGTAGTACAAGATTTTAATTAGAAGTTTAACAATTCTTACAGACATACAACAACACCCAGTATGAATCCCATGATACGTGGAGTCTGAGAAGGTCCAATAGTATACAGTCTTACTCCTAATTAATAGAGAGGTTGTTTCTAAAATTCCTACATACAAAAAAATAAATAAAGTTCCATGCTGATTCCATTGAAAAGGAAATGAAATAATTATGCTTTTGGATTTCAAATGACATAAGAGTCAGTAAAGGTAAATGTGTTCCCTATGTTTGGATTTTCAAGAAGGGTCCTTGCATATTCGAAGGTATCAATTGAAAAGGTCAAAGATCTTCCCTCTAGTGTTGGGTTATTGACACCCTTTTCCAATAAAGTGGTGGGTTATTGACATCCCTTTCCAATAACTTCTTGGTTGTAACTAAACTAGCAGAAGACACAGTAAACAAATCCCTAGTACAGTATGGATCACTGAATAAGAGGAACGATATGCTTCACGTAAGACATAATTATTATAGAACTTAGATAGCTAGTTTAGTGAAACCGTATCAAGAACTCAAATTGGAACACGTGCATACCTAATTGAACAAACATAATAATTGGAATCGACAATTTTTCCAAAACAATCAATTTCCCTAATCTTTTACAGACCATCGTGACATTGCCACCACCTCCATTTCCATCTATGTTCTCTTGAAGATTAAAAGAAGCTTAACATAACATATAGTGTATACAATCAAACGTTCATATATATAATAGCTTCATAACAGGAAATGAGATACAGATAATAAAGAAAGACAAGTAGTTGGGTTGATGCTAAAAACCTAAAAGAAGAAGATTGGTCATGAAGGCAATTGGTTATTAGTGTATGAAGAGGGGATTTGTTGATTTTTAATTAAAAATGCCTTATTATAAATAGTCTACTATTCATGGAGACCCTCCAACTTCTTTTATAGCTTAAAAGGATATGTTTCTTGGGATACATGATTAAAGATGATGATATATATCCACTACCTACTAGTTTCCAAGGTTTTTCGCTTCATCTTCTCCCACTCTTTATTTGTCATCTTCTCTGGCTAAAATGAGACACTGTCTTTTATACTTCTATCTATATTGATTGGATCAAAGAGAGCCTTGCATTATAGGAAATCTTCCATTATAGGTCTCCATATGGAGCAGTTGGTCGATATCAACTTTATTATAGAGCTATTTTCATTATCCATACCTCAGGCTTGATACCACTTATTGCACTGCTTTAAGCAATAACACTCATAAGATCTTCAAGATCATTCAATAAATAACAGTTTGCTTATGGATATAAGATTATTGAATGATAATAAACATAGGATTTTAATGTGAAAAACTCTATAATGTTGAGGTAAAAACTATAGGCCAAACTGACAAAAAATTCACTAACTATCAAATAACAAGATGCAAGAGTTGAAGATTTCAATCTAATAAGTCTCTCTCATGAAAACTAGAGCAAAACCTCTCTTTCGAGCTTTGTAAAAAGACTTATACTAATCATCTCTAGAATTAAGTACAAATTGATATGTGTGTGTGTGTGTGTGTGTGCGCGCGCGCGCGCACGTGTATATTTGTGCACATAGACATAAACATCAATACTACTCTTTCTAGAAATCAAACTTCAATAAAAGTGTAGTTGATGAAAGCTATTGGGATGCTAAAACTCTTTTATCATCGTGTGTTTGTCTTATGCAACTTTTGTCTTCAAACTTATCTTCAAATCTTTAAAAGGATAAGATTTATAATATACACTCATTTTGATCCAATGAGATAGTTAATACTTCTAGAGTTTAGATTTATTAGAATTAGTTAAGTGAATGTCCACAAAATAGTGCTAGACCCACAACAATCTCTCCCTCCAATTAGACATTAACTATGTTTAAACTAACATATAAGCATTATTTCTTGAACAAGAGACTTTCACTCTAAATGAAAAGAAGATAATATAATAACACATGATTTATATCGTACGTATAAAATCGATCATAAAAAAAGATTGTAAGTCAAACTATTACGACTTACATTGTGTGAGAACCTATAGGTTATATAACTCCTATAATATATCTTCACGACTCTCATCTAATTATTGGTAATTAAATTTAATTTTTTCTATAGTAGAATGTTATGGAGGCTTATGTATGATGCGATCCATGATACAATTATAAGAAAGACTATTATATCCAATTTAAGAGAATTTAGAATAAAAGAACATCATTTTGATTGGTATCTCACATCAAAATATATTAGAAAATGAAGAAAACTATTGTTGAACTGTGTATAAATTTGTGAATGAAAAAGCGCAAAAGCGCATTCTTTTTTCAAATACTCAGTTTGATAAATATATTACAACAGTGACAAATGTGATAAGTGTCTAATCGAGGGCTTTAATTTTATTTATTATTTTGCTGCATATCCTTATCGAGAGCATAATACAAAGTAAATGTAAAAACAGTGTATCATATAAAATTAGTTAATGGGTTTGCAACTTTAAAAGATTTTGATCTTTTAAATAGGAGCATGATAAAATACCACTTAAAAAATGCAAGATGATTAATGTTATTTTAATAGGTTTCTTGGATTCGAGGTCAGGGGACTCCAAATTAACAAAGAAAGGATTTAAATTAAGGATTCCCTCATTTTCTTTCATTTCATTTCAATATAAAGTTGTTCATACACACATCTCGATACAGGAATTTATCCATGTGTCACCTATTAATGTATTACTAACAGAAAGGAAAAACTACCTTGCATGCAAATGAAATGGTTGTATATCTAACAAAAATACCTGAACTTCTGGTAACAACTAGATTCCTTTAATGATAGTAATCATTCTATGAAGTTGGATGTCTCTGGTTTCTTATTGGGTGACCTAATTCCTAAAAACCTGCTTCTTCCTCCTTCATGGATTCCTTACTCACGTCCTAGTCTTCATTACTGGGTTTATCAGTAATCGTAACAACTTCCCTCTCGAATGGAAAACCATCTTATGCTCGAGGTGGTAGGTAGACTTAAGTGAGTCACAATCTTCCCATGTACTATCTTCTAGTGACAAGCCTAGCTATTGAACCAAAACAAAAGTGCGATGAGGGTGAGATGAAGTGTCGAATTTAGAATCTATAATGACCAAAAGCTCGATCAACGGTTGTCAATCAATGGAATGAGGTGGAAAATCAAGAACTGGAGTAGTAAGAGGGTCGTGATGGAGCTTGAAAAGGGAGCAATGAAAGACTGGATGAATTTTAAATCTTATCAGCAAAGCCAGCTTATAAGAGATAGCATTAATTTACTCTACAATCTAGTAGGGTCCATAAAAATGTTTACTAAGTTTAGATAACAAAGGTGGCCAGTAGAGGTTTGTCGATATGGTTGGAGTTTGACATAAACCCAATCATCAATAGGAAAATGGACATATCGACATTTATGATCAGTTTATTGTTTTATATAATGTTGTGCCTTTGTGAGATATTGTTAAAGGAATTACAACATGTCTTCTCTAGAATGAAGGAGTTGATCAATAACTTCATTGGTGGTGGTACCTAATGTATATTTTACAATGTTAGGTGAGGCTATGCAATATGTAATTTCAAATGGAGAGAAGCCAATAGACAAATGCTAAGCAGTGTTATATGACCACTCTGCCAGGGGTAAGAATTTATACCACAAATCAAGTTTATAACTGATAAAGGATCTCAAATATTGTTTGAAGGTTCTATTTACGATTTCAGCATAGCCATCAGTTTGAGGATGATATGTTGTACTCATCCATAATTTGGTACCATAGAGTTTGAAGAATTCTCATCAAAATTGGCTAACAAATATTGGATCTCGATCAGAAACCAAACTTCGTGGTAACCCATGTAATTTACAAACCATATCTTGAAATAATTGAGCTACCTTGTAAGCAGTATAGTGCAATGGAAGAGCACTATAATAAGCTCCTTTAAAGAAACAATCAATAACTACCAAGATCACAGAGTAACCATTCGATGGTGGCAAACTTGTGATGCATTCAATATTGAGATCCTCCTAAATTGTAGATGGTATTGGAAATGGTTACATCACACCACCTGGTTTCTTAGTTTCGTACTTAGTTTATTGGAAAATACGACACTACTTTAAAAAAATTTTAACATAATAAGCCATGATGTCTCGATAAAAATTCTCATATAAGCGGTGTAATGTCTTTGTAATGTCCATGTTTCCACCAATGGGGTAGTATGAAATTCTTCCAAAAGGAGTTATTTAAAAGTACTAGAAAAACTCACCCATATATAGCCATTATACAAGATTAAACCATCCTTATTAGTATAATAGGGGTGGGAATGTGACCATTGTTGAATTAAATCTCTGGTGAAAGATTGATGGTGATTTTCGACTCGTAATTGGTATAATAAAATGTAGTATAGATTGGTCAAAATCAAACAGTGATGAGGGTCATGGATTCTCGGTAAAGCATTAAACATAAAATTATGGTTACCTTTCTTGTACTGAATTTAAAAATAAAAGCTGATAAGCTTGACTAAATAAGATTGTTGCTCTAGGGTTTGTAAAGTTTGTGTCATCGACTTTTTCAAACTCTAGTGGTCTGTCATAATAATAAATTGACGTCTAAGTAAATATTACCTCCATTTTTTGATAGCCATGGTTATCGTATAAAGCTCTTAAATGTAGTGGAAGTGAAGGCTAACTTTAGACAAAATTGTTTGCTAAAAAAAGCTATTAGATGTTTGTCCTATAATAACACTGAACCCATGCCAAAGGTTAAAGCATTTGTCTCCAACATAAATGGTTTAGAAAAATCAGGGATTGTCAGGACTGGAGCAGATTTCATGGCTAATTTCATATTATTAAAAGCCTCTTGAGCGGTAGGAGACCAATGAAATTGATCTTTCTTGAGCAAGCATGTTAATAAAGTGTTAATTGCAAAACAATCTACTAGTTTTACGCTCAAAAATCACAAGTATATAGATCGTTACTAGTAGTTAAAAAGCAGATATCGATCCCACCGAGGATTGATACTTAGGCACCACTTAATTCAGATTAATCTTTGTTTAAGAAATAAAATTGTTTAATGGAAATAAACAGAAGAATTAAATTAAAATTAAATGACTAACAATGAACAATTGATAACACCAAAATGTAGAAAATTGAAATTAAAGGTTTTAACAACTAGACATCACTTTCTACCTATCTTATGTCCCTCCTATTTTATTAATTGAATTTGTCTCAGCTAAGATGTCCAATTGTATAAACTACCATCTCTCAAGGTGCAATTAATTGTCCCTCGCCAAATTAAATAAAGACTATTAAGCAATCTCTCAATCTACCGAATCACTCCACCAATTTAAGCAATCTCTCAATCTACCGAATCACTCCACCAATTTAACTAGTTATTAAGTTATCCTATGGGTGATCAATTAAATTATCCAAGACCTCTCTTTCAACTATTCAGTTAACTTAATGAATGTAAGTATATAGAATGCCAACTCTCGTTATACAATCGACACAAATTACCCAACTCAATCTCTCAATTTATTGCAACGTATATGTATATAATCAACATTCATTAAAGACATCTATCATTCAAATTAATAAAATAGGAGTTTAACAAAATAGTTCAAAAGTAATTCCTAAAAATAAATCAGCCACTCATGGTGTCTATAACATCTCCAATAATTGAATATTCCATCATACAATGACTAGAAGAGATAAAACAACTAAAAATTAAATAAAAAGAACTTCTCTTCTTTGCCAAAATCTGGAAATTTCGATGTTAATGTGCTATTTTCTCAACTATGATTAATGATCCTTGAATCTCCACCTTTCTCAAGACTCCAAACTTATGTTTTTTACTCAAGGAGGTTGTTCTACACAGAGGTCTCACATCCTCTTTCACTCAAAATGACTCATAAAATATAATAATAATAAAATATTAAGCAAGAAACACATGCCAAATACTTAGAAAAATACACGCTAATGCACAACTATTAACTTCCCCAAACTTAAATCTTTTCTTGTCCTAAAGCAAAATAAACACGACCAATCAATTCCATCACTTACATTTTCACAAAGATTAAAACATACAATCCCTTAAAATTTAGCTAACTCAAAGATCAAGTTACTACACATATCATGACTACTTTTCACTAGTGTACATAAGCAAACTCAACATATAGCACCATCACTCAAAGATAAGCATAGGTGCAAAATGAATCTTCCTCACGATTTCACTCATTTCTCTCAAGTGTTTGTTGGATAGTGTTTCTCTCAAATTTCCTATAGGAAACTATACTACCATAGGCTTGCTAATACACCAATTCTCTTATATAATGATTGCGTGCATAAATAGATCAAAAGGACTTATTTCGAGTTATAATGTGGTAAAGGTTAAGTTGGGTAAAAAAAGTAAAGGGTTTAACACGAGCATTCATAAAGTAAAAGCGGGTAAAAAAGGGATAACAAAACATAATTCCGAGATACACAAGTGTAAATATGCTACTACTCTGCACTTATTGATGCTACTCAAGTGTTCTTCCTTTTTCTTTTCTTTTCTTTTCTTTTCTTCTTCTTTTCAAAATATTTTTTCGTTTTTCATTTTTCACTGTTCATCATCTTTTTCTTTTTCTTAATACATGGAAGAAACTATGAATAAAATAAAATAGCAAATAAATACAATTTGATTCAAAAGCAGGAGTATGCTCAACTCATATCGGAAAAAAACATTTCCGCAACAATACCAACTAATGCATTACTTAATACTATACTAAGCTTGTGAATAGGCAGGTTAATGGGGTTTCGAGTCTAAAATTTTTGGGTTCTTTCAAAAAACAAAATGGTTAAGGCTCAACTGGGTAGCAAGGGATAATAAAAGGGTATTACTGTCACCTAAGGAATAACTTAAGGAATCAATTCAAAGCAAGTCCTGAAGGTAATAACCTAAAAAAGCATCACAAATAGAATGACTATAGATGGTATTACGGTTGCTTGCAACCAAATTAATACCAACTCTAGCAATGGAAAATGTAGTTAGTGAAGAGTTGAGATCGTTCCCATGAGAAACTTTATCAAGAAATGTTATACGAGTTGAAAACTAAAATGAAATGGGGAGTTTGAATTAATATAAATTAAAGGAATTAAAATTGGCCGAAATTGAAAATTAAAAAAATATTCAAATCTAGAAATTCAATGAACAAACATTGGTTTTGAGTCATCGACGTTATCAAACTAATATGGATCATCAATATAAAACTCAGTCTATTAACAAACATTCATTAGGGGTGTTTTCTCTTAAGATTAAATGAATAGAAACATATATTCTAAACATTCTTATTAGTCAACAACTTAGATACGATCTTAAGTTTAATTGATTAATAACTTTAAGAACTAAGAAACTAATGAACAAGATAACACATGTAAGATATGCATTTAATCTCGTTAAGCATCTTCTTAGAATTTCCAACTCTGACGTAAAGATGGAAATCTTAATTGCTACTTGTGGTTAGTAAGACTGAACATCATATCCTATCAATCTAGCTATAAATTAAACGAATCAATTCCTAGCTGCACACCCTAGAAATAAATCAATTCAATCATGAAAAGCAATTCAGAAGACACTTAATATTCATCAGTGAAATAAAATTTATTTAGAAATCTCACCATACTAGATGATAACACAATTCCCTTCAACCAAGAAGAAAAGTTTAGCTTCTCATAATAAAAGTAGGAACAAATAGAAGAAAAACAAAAGTTAAAGTCTCCATCCCTGGTTCTTTTTGAAAAATTCTAGCCTAAAACTAGAAAAACGAGAAAAGAAAAGCTAGCTATTGAAAAACGTGAAAACCAGAAAAACTCCAGCGTATTTTATGTGTGAATAGTGATAATGTGAATAGTATACGTTTTTAATGATTTCTGACCCTCTCTCTCATCCATCCTATAGTAATCTTCAACAGAAATATTCTCAGATCTTCAGATTGTAAATCCCCATCTATAACGCAACATTTGAATTTCAAAATCATAAAGATTTTGGATGAATCAAATCTGATTTGAACTCAGATTCACAAATAGGTTCTTTTCCTTATACGTGCCCATGTTTAGTCATTATTTTTTCTTCTAATAGGAAATTCGATTTGTCTTTCTTTTATTTCCATCTTTTTGGTCCAATTTCATCTTTCATGTGTTGAAAACCACCTGAGAACAATTTAGAAACAAGTCCATCAATTTCGCACAATAATTTCAACATATTAAAGAAATTTATCACAAAATTAGTACAAAATTGACAAATTAACAATAGATGGAGTCATATAGGCTCAATCCTCATAATGGCTCAAATGAAAATTCATTATACATCTTCACATTACCTCATTGCTTAAATGTTAAATTGTGAGTAAACTTATGTAACCAACTACTTTTCATCGCTCAACATGGTTCACTTTCTACTCAAGTAGCCTAATCCAAGTTCAAGCATGCATAATCTCATTTCAACTAGCATGACAGAATCTCATGGCAAAGCACATCAAAATGATTCAAGTGCAGTTCCATTGCTTAATACAAAACAATATGATATGCCTAAACATGCATCCTAATTAACAAAATAAAATAATGCAATTAACAAAGTCAATGTCACCTTCCCATACTTAAAGAACACATTGTCCTTAATGTGACAAGTCAACCACCAAATAAGGTAAAATGACATCAAAATAAACAAAAGACATTGAACCACACAAAAGAAATCAAACCAAACGAAAGAAATCAAACTAAACAAAAGACATAAAACCAAACAAAAGAAATCAAATAATGTAAAAGGTTTATAGTAAGAAGAGCTTATGGAGATTGTGGTGGCAACGGTGTTAGCAAAGGGGCTTCAAAATTATTCCTATGAAACAACTTAAAGAAGTTCTTCTTCATGTACCGTTACTCCTTGTGGACTTGTCTCATCTAAATGTCGAGCTCATTAATTTGCAACGTCATTTACTAATGACTAGAGGCCATCTAGTTGAGGATTTGATGAAATCTGTCGACCTCTATTGGTGCGATTGGTTCCTCTTCCACTGCTTCTTCTTGTGACTCCAGAGGTGCTTGGGATATGGGGGGTCAGGAAGCGGCTGTATCCTTGCCCTTCCTGTTCTTAACTGCAGTGTACGTTTGATGATTTCGGAGCTTCATAGAATGGGGCTCTAAAATTTCCGAGTGCCTAACAAACTCATTTATTCATATATATTTTTCATATCATTTAGATAGGTTTTTGTCATTATAATTGGTCTTTATGCTTTATTTGATTATTATTTGAATTATTGTGCCTTACATTTAATTTGTGTCTATAGGGGCAAAAATTGTCGTATTTTGGTTTAACTATGATAAATTAATTTTTGAACAATTGATGCTGCTTTACTTGTAATTTTTATTGTATGGTACTTGAAAAAAAATTAGTGTTCAAAAGATTAAAAAATTAGTGATCCAAAGCATTAAAAGAGCTAGAGAAGAGAAGCATAAAGCAAGCATCACATAAGAGAGAAAACGGCAGCATGGAGAGTAAGTGGCTAAACGACAATGGAGTGAAGGCTTCCAAAGGGTTTTGGAGTGCAACATAGCAGGAGGAGAAGAGAAGCAAAACGCAGCAAGTGGTGTTGTTAGACCCCGCTATTAGGATTTTTATATTTTTATTTTATTTTATTTATTTTATTAAATTAGTATGCATGAAAATATATTAGAATTTATGAATTAGGAATTTTTTGGATAATCCAATTATATGACCAAAATTATGATATGATCCCACCACCAAACTGCCGTGTCCCTCATTGTTATTATTATTATAAATAAATATCAAATGGTGACACATCCGTACGGAGACCGGGGCCAACAGCTGTAGCTAGAAAAGGAGCAAAACGACAACAGTGAAAAGAAGAAAAACACTCAAGCTGGAAAGACAAAACGCAAATGTCGAGACCAAAAGGAGAGACGCAGAAGCTCATGGGAATTTGACAAAAATGACAACATGCGGAAGATAAATGAAAGAGGCTTGTGGTCCTGGAAAAACAATGAAGAAAATGACGCACAACAGATGGGAGAAGCCAAATGTCGCAGCACAGAAATGTTAGAAGCAGAGCAGAAACGCAACGCACGCATAATGTAGATCAAGGAGCAAAACGACAGTGTTGGAAAGCAAGGGCAAAACGCACAACATGTAGACATAAGCCAAGGAAAAATGCAGTTGCACAGTGGAGAGAAAAGAAGAGAAACAGTGGCAGAAATAGAAAAGAAAGAATGAGGTGCGTGAAAAGAAGAAAACAACAGCATGGTGGTGAGTTTGAGAGGGTTTTGAAAAGAACAGAAGGCTGGGACCAAAAAAGAGAGACATATCACGCTACGGGTGTGAGACACAAGTGAGAGGGCTGGAGGCGTTCAAAAAGAAGACAGATCTAGGTTCATTTTCTGCTGGTCTCCCACAAAAATCCGAACCAACAATTCCCATAAATCCAAAAACCACTATTCTCACATTCCATGGCTGACCGTTAGAGCTCACCTTTCATAATATCTTCCATAGTTTTTCGTGGCTAGCTCACCCTGATCCTCTTATTCAATGGCAATGGCAGGAACTTAGGTTTTCAAGAGGGGAGTTTAATGCTGCATTTATTTTCTACCCATTTGATTATTTAGTGATTCCTAGATCTTAGGATAACTATTTAATT
>JANZXR010032563.1:0-14336 GCA_027575705.1 Erythroxylum echinodendron | reverse complement strand
TTATTATTATTATTATTATTATTATTATTATTATTATTATTATTATTAAATTCCTTATTATTATAAAAGAGTTGTCGAGTAATCTAAATACCAAACGAATTATGAGATTTAGAATCCAAATAAAGTGCTACCATTTTCCCTAGATTTGGAAAGTTTTTGCTTTCCTAACTACTCAAAAAAAAGCCAAACATGATAGTATAAATTTTAGGAAAAAGATTACTTTTCTAAACAACAATTCGTGCCAACCAAAAAAGGCCTAAGGACCTGTTTGGTTGGATGTTAATTAATGAAACGGAATGGAATAGAAGGAAACAATTTATATTGGAATGGAATGTAATATAGTGAAAAGTTATTTAGGAGAGATGGAAGGATTCATAATGTAACGTAGGGAAATATTGTTTGGAAGATGGATGAAATGGAATGGAAGCTATAATAAATGACTATTATAACCCAGATATTAAAATGGTTGTTGCAAGAGGTTTAACACTATGATTCTAAAGCAGAAATCATATCCAAGTAAAAATTCACATACAACAGTTACAATTAATTTTTATATATTTTCTATTTTAAAATTTTAATGAAAGTTTTATTATTTTATTATTAATTATATACAATTTATTATTAATTATATAAAAATATTATTATTAATTATTTAATAAATTTTATTATATTATATGTGATTTATACTTAAATTTTATTTATTTATATTTTTATTTATGTAAAAATATATACAAACAATTAAAGAATAATTTTTTATATTTTTCCATTTTTATTTATTAAAATTGTATTAAAATTTTTTATTTTATTATTAATTATATACAATTTTTATTAATAATATAAAAATATTATCATTAAGGTAAGGAGAAATAATATAAAAATATTATTAATTATATACGTGGAGGTTAGGGTTAGAAGAAATAATTGTTATTAAGAAAAACTATTGAGGGTATATTAGGTAGTATGTATTTATTAGTTTATGTTCCTCCTAAACCCCCAAATCGGAGGTATCTTATTTTCACTGTTAGGATGAAATGGAACGTAATATGAAACCGTTCGCTTTCATCCCATTCCATTATAAAACCCTCAACTAAACGTTGAAAATGTGTTACATTCCATTCTGTTCCATTACTAAATCTCCAACTAAACAGACCCTAATGCCACGAGAAGGGCCTTGTTTAATCATCATCTGATCCTGAGCCTCCTTCCTATAGCTCGCTCAGTCACACACCTCATGGCGGAAAGATGGTGAGTCTCTCTTTCATTTCTGTATCACTTTCATCTTTTATATTCAATTTTTGATTGGTTAAGTTCTTTTTTATGGTGGTAGCCTTTCAAAAGATACACGAAGATCGAGAGAGTAGCTCTTGTCAACTACAACAAAGACTATAGCTAACTTGTTGTCATTGTCGATGTCGTCAACCAGAATAGAGTACTCTTCTTTTTTCAATTTCCTATTTTTTATTGTGTTTGTTATGTTGCCCGGTATTCGAGAAATGAGATGATAGGTCCCAGTCAAAGCTACAGTGAATTGATTATTCTGCTTTGGGTAAGAATAAAATAAACCATAAGTGAATTTGATAATTAAGCTTACTTTATTGACATCAATTCATATAAAATACAAATGGAATTCAACGACTACTCCTATGTCCTCGTACAAGACTTAGAGAAATAGGAAAACAACTGGAAATAAACTACTGCATGATCTTTTAAAGAAAACATAATATCAAACGACTACTTTGTTCCATTCCTAATTAGCAAGCTTTAACCTCGTGTCCACTATATAAACTTCATGGTCTCCTTTAGAAATACTTTGGATTGCTTCATGACACATGTAGGAAACAACGTGGTGCATCAATACCCCTCCCTTTGGAAGCAACCTTATCCTCAAGGTTGAAAGTAGGAAAACAATCAAGGACACGTTGCGAATCCTGCCACGTGGCATCCTCAATAGATAGCTTTTTCCATTTGATAAGAACTTGCTTAACGAATTGTGATCCTCATTTAACTTACTGAATCTCCAATATGGCTTTCGATTCAATAATCACATCTCCATCATCATTCATAGGTGAAAGGTCTGAGTTGGCCGCAATTGCATCCCCCACCTTCTTCTTAAGGAGTGATACATGAAATACTGGGTGGATGGGAGAGTCTGATGGAAGATGTAATTTATAGGCAACTTTGCCAATTTTTTTAGTAATTGGATATGGATTGGCAAGTTCCTAGTAAGCCCTTCTAAAGATAGACTGTTGACGGTAAGGGTGTACCTTAAGAAAGACCAGATCACCGACTTGGAACTCAACATCTCTTCTCTTAGAATCGGCTTGTTGTTTCATACAATTATTTGCGGCTTGAAGGTTGAGTTTAAGTTGTTGCAACAGTTCATCCTGCACCATTAAATTTTCATTCACTTTATTAACAGGACATTGACCTTTATTATAATTGGGAATAGTTGGGGGTGGCCTACCATAGAGAGCTTGGAAGGGTGTTATACTAATGGAGGCATGGTAAGCAATATTGTACTAATATTTAGCCCATGGAAGCAAGGAAAGCCACTTGTGAGGGTGCTCGTACACAAAGCTATGCAAATATTATTCAATGCACCTATTAACCACCTCTGTTTGGTCGTCAGTCTGTGGATGGTGGAGGAGCTCATCTTAAGTTAGGTGCCTGACATTTTGAAGAATTACTACCAAAAATGACTAACAAAAATTAGATCTCTATTCGAAATAATTGACTTGGGCATTCCATGAAGCTTTATAACTACCTCAATAAATTTCCCTACTACCAACTTTGTCG
The DNA here is from genome assembly GCA_027575705.1 of Erythroxylum echinodendron. Classification (NCBI taxonomy): domain Eukaryota; kingdom Viridiplantae; phylum Streptophyta; class Magnoliopsida; order Malpighiales; family Erythroxylaceae; genus Erythroxylum; species Erythroxylum echinodendron. The sequence goes on along the minus strand of JANZXR010032563.1, from coordinate 11,540 downwards.
CATATGGGTGAGCTAAGGACACAAAATGGGCAGATTTCCTCAGCCTATTAACAACCATAAAAATGGAATTCTTACCATTTGAAGTTGACAATCCATCAATGAAATCCATTGTAACATCATCCCAAAGTTGACATGGAATTGAAAAAGGTTGTAATAGGCCAACTGGTGACAAATTCTCTACTTTAGTGCATTGGCAAACTACATAAGAAACCACATAATTTTGTACTAATTTATTCATGGAAGGCCAATAGAACTGTTGTGCCAGATATTTATAAGTTTGCAAAATCCCAGAATGTCCACCAATCGGCAAGTCATGGAATTCTTTCAAAAGTTGGGTGATGACCAGAGAATGGAGGTACCAGCACTCGATTTCTGTAGCAAATTAAGCCATTACTCCAACTGTAAGGTTTTCCTGGATTTTGCGTAGCTTGCTGCCCAAGTTTCTGCATGTAAGAATCATCTTTTTGTTACACTTTAGATGTTGTTCCCTAATGAAGTTTGGGGAATAGAAATTGCATCATTGCAAGGGCTTCCAGCCATTCGTGACAATATGTCTACAACATTATTGTCTCTGCCGGGTGTGTATCTGATTTCATAGTCATATCCAAGCAATTTGACCACCCATTTCTGCTGCTCAGGATTCACAATGCGTTATTCCAGAAGGTGTTTTAGACTACATTGGTCAGTATGAATATAGAACTTTTACCCCAATAAATAAGGTCTCCAAGTTTAATTGCTTGAAGAAAAACCAGCATCTCTATCACATAGAAGGACCAAGATCTTTTAGCACACCTAAAGCTCGTCTCATAAATGCAATCAGCTTTCCTTGCTGCATTAAAACTACACCTATCTCATCTCTAGAAGCATCAGATTCTATAATGAATCGCTTGTTGAAATTTGGCATGGCAAGTGTAGGAGTTGTAGTCATGGCTTTTTTGAGAGCAATGAAAGCAATTTCAGCTTTGTCAGTCCACCCAAATTGGTCGTTTTTTAACAAGTTAGTGAGTGGTTTAGCAATGACACCATAATTGCGGACGAACTTCCGGTAATAAGTTGCAAGGCCTAAAAACCCATGTAGCTCAGAGATGTTAGTAGGTGTAGACTAATCCACCATAGTTCGGATTTTCCGTTGGTCAACCTTAACACCATCAAGAGTAACAATGTGACCCAAATATTCAAGTTCTTGCAATCCAAACGCACATTTGGAAAGCTTCACCGAAAATAGGTGTTGCCTTAATATTTCAAAAGTTGCTTTAACATGTGTAAGATGCACATTCCAATTATGGATATAAATTAAGATGTCATCAAAAAAACTCAAATGAATTTGAGAAGGTAAAGATGGAAGATGGTGTTCATGCTGGCTTGGAATGTAGCAGCGGCGTTACAAAGGACGAAAGGTATGACCAAATATTCATAATGGCTATTATGGGTACGAAATGCAGTTTTAAGTATATCAAAAGGATTTATGCATACCTGGTGGTAACCCACCCTTAAATCTAATTTAGTGAAGTAAATGGCTCCACGAAGTTCATCCAATATAACTTCCACAGTGGGTATTGGAAACTTATCTTTAATGTTGACAGCATTTAATGCTTTGTAATTAGTACAAAAATGCCAAGATCCATCTTTTTTTTTTACTAACAAAACTGGAGATGAGAAAGGGTTGGTGCTAGGTCTAATTAGCCCCAATTCTATCATATCTTGAACTTGTTTTTCAATTTCATCTTTTTGAAAATATGCATACCTATAGGGCCTTACATTGATAAGCTCAGTTCCCTCCTTCAAAGTGATCCTGTGATCAATTGCACTTTGAGGTGGTAGCTGGGATGGCTCCGTAAATAGATCCTTATAATATTACATCAATTTGTCCATTTCAGGATGAAGTTGTGGTGTCAGTGTTATTTCAGACATTTGCAGACAAATGGCCATTCTAGACCTACCTTGTGCCACTTTGGAGAAGGTGTGATTCGATACTGACTAAATGAGTGGAGCATTTTCCCCTCGCAATTTGCAATTTTGTCCATTCCATTGAAACCTTATAGTTAACTATTTCCAATTGCAAGTCACCATTCCCAATTGTGCCAGCCATTGAATTCTTAAGACTGCATCAAATCCCGTTAAAGGTAATGCCTACAATGTAAGGATAAAAAGGATACTTTGGAGGGAAATTTGAACATCATTAAATCGCCTTTGACATCTTATGTTTTTCCATTAGCAACTTTGACGTCAAATGCCTCTATTGGGGTAACTAGTAATTGTAGGAGGTTAGCAAGTTTCTCACTAATGAAGTGAGTAGACCCATTGTCAATCAAAAATGCTAACGTTTGTATGCCAATTTTTGCCAAAATCTGCATTGTGTTCTGAGTATTCCATCCAGAAATTGCGTGGAACGAAATTTTAGGCTCATCCGGAAATGAAATTTCAATCTCATTCTCCCCATCACAACCTTCCAATAGTAATAAATGGGGACTACTATACTAGTGTCAAGGGGAAAAATTCTCATTGCAATTCAAGCATAACTCTTGTGCTCGTTGTTTCGACATCTCCTCCCATGATATCCTTTTAAAGGTAGTTGCGATTCTGGTCTTGGCTAAAGAGGCAAAGTCATAGCTACTACAGTTGCTGGACCTTGTAAATTTTTGTTTGTGTTGCAGCTATTCATCTCTCATACACACTAGTCTAGTCACTTCCTTCAAGGTCTTAGGTTTAAACATCCTTATGCCTTCAGCCATGTTTAGTTTAAGACCTCCAATAAAGGTGCCGACGAGAGCCTTCTGAGACCACCCATGAACTCTATTCCCAAGTCTTTCAAACTCTTGTTGGAGTTCTCATAAAGGGCCCACTTTTTTGATTTTGGCTAAAGCTTCATCAAAATCTTCGTAATCAGTTGACCCAAACTATGCCAAAAGAAAACAACTTCTATGTTAACTCCTGTCGTTCTTCCTGGCAAGAGTGTCGTAACCACTGCCACCATTGGTTAGCCTCTCATTCCAAATGGAAAGAAGCTAAAGGTATCTTTTATTATTCCACGGTGATTTGGTATTTAAAGAACTGATCGACTTTGGCAAACCATTCAGTTGGATCTCCTCTTGAGAATCGTGGAAGTTCTAATTTGGTCAATTTCGATGAGAGCAGTTGTTGACCTCCTTCTGTTTGGGTTTGTGGCTTGTCTCCTGTGGATAGGTTAGTTGAGGAATGAATTGTTGTTTGATGGGTGGGTTCTGAAAGAGAAGGATTGGAAGGTTCTAGATTGGAAACAAGTAAAGTAGACATTTTGCTGATGACTTCTTCTAATTGCTTAAGTTTGTCGTTCAATCCTCCTTCCATTTGAGTGATGTCATTTTAGAGCCCACTAAAACCAGACTCCAAAAGTTCAGTGTGTTCTTTGTTGGTAGCCATAGCTCTGATACCAATGATAGGTCCCAGTCAAAGCTATATTGAATTGATTATTCTGCTTTGGTTGAGAAAAAAAACCACAAATGCATTTAAGAATTAATCTTGCTTTATTGATAACAGTTCATATATTTAATACAAATGGAATTCAAAAACTACTCCTATGTCCTTGTACATGACTCGAAAAAATAGGAAAATGACTGGAAATAAACTACACGTGATTTTTTAAAGAAAACAGAATATCAAACCACTACTTTGTTCTATCCCTACTTAGCAAGCTTTAACCACGTGCCCACTACATAGACTTCATGGTCTCCCTTAGAAATACTTGGGATTGCTTTGTGGCACACGTAGGGAATGCCATGGTGCATCATGAGAATGGAAAGAAAACTTGGAGATTGAATTTAGCGCGACGTGAGAGTAGTAGGTTTGTTGACATGTGATTCAAAGTTTGAATTGGTCCTCTTTAATTTGTTATTTCATTACATAGTCAAAGTAGTGATAAATAAATGTGATACATGTTTGTTATGTTCGCAACTTTTTTAGGCTTTTTCTGTTTTTAGTTCAGCATATAAATATAGGCTTTCTTTATTTGTTTAATAGTGTTTTCTTTTTTGTTGAGTAATAACATTAATATAGAGTCCTTTTTTATCTTTTTCTTATTGAAATTTCCAACAAATTTTGGTATTAGAGCCGGTTAAAATTAAGTATACTTTTGATTTTTTTTCTTTTGGGGAAAAGGGAAACACAAGCATAAAACAAGAAAACAGAAACTCAGATGGCATCAAATGCTACTTCCTTATCTTCGTAGCCACTCTTATGAATTTTCACCGAGAAAAAGTACGATTTTTGGAGCATTAAGATGAAAACTCTCTCTTTATGTCTTAAGATCTTTGGGACCTCGTGGAGTATGGTTTTGTTGATTTGGTGGATCCTGATGAAGAGGAGAAAGAAAGGTTGAAAGAAAGTAAGAAGAGGGATGCTAAAGCTCTGTTTTTTATTCAACAAGCAGTCCATGAATCAATTTTTTCCATAATCGCAGTAGTAAGTACATCCTTGGAGGCTTGGCAAATATTGAAGGAGGAGTATCAAGGTTCTTCAAAGGTAATGACAATAAAGTTACAAACTTATCGTCGTGAATTTTAAACCTTATCAATGACAAATGGTGAATCGGTTCAAGCTTATTTATCTAGATTTTCATATCTTGTTAATAAAATGAAGACATATGGTGAAGACTTATTTGAAGAAACTATTGTTGCAAAGGTGTTAAGGAGTCTCACTCCAAAGTTTGAACATATTGTTGTTGTTATTGAAGAAGATCATGATTTGTCTGTTTATTCGTTTGATGAACCAATGGGTTCTTTACAAGCTCATGAGGAAAGCCCGCTCAGGTCACATGAAAGAAATGAGGAAAAGGCTTTTCAGGAGAAAGGGGAGTCAGGTCAAGAGGAAATGGCATAAATGTCCTTTGCTCATGGTCATGGAAGAGGTAGATTTCATGAACGAGGTCGCGGTAGAAGTCGAGGTAAAAGTGAATTTTATAAAGAGAGGCAGAATAAAAATTTTCAATGTTATTATTGCAAAAAACCAGGTCATGTAGAAGATTTTTGTTGGCAAAAACAAAAGGATGAACAGAACCAAGCAAGTTTTGTGGAAGAAGCAGAAGAAGATGATATGCTATTTATGGCTTTGTTTTGTGAGAAAGAGAAATCTGACAATCTTTGGTTTTTAGATAGTGGTTATTCCAACCACATGACAGGAACAAAATCATTTTTAAGGAGTTTGATGAGTTAAAAAAATTAGAGGTGATGCTAGGAGACAACAAAAGAATTCAAGTTGAAGGCAAAGACACTGTTAGCATTAAAACAAGTCAAGGTAATGCTAAACTCTTACAAGATGTGATGCTTGTTCCAAGTTTGTCTCATAATTTGCTTAGTATTGGACAATTAATGATTGGTAGATACCCAATTTTGTTTGATGATGGATTTTGTACAATTAAAGATAAAAAAGCTACTCAAATTGTTGCTAAGGTTCCAATGTCTAATAACAAAATGTTTCGATTGGAAGTTTCAATGGTGGAGAAGTGTGCTATGGTTGTTAAAGGTGATAATGAAACTAGATTGTGGCATTTACGTTACGTACATTTAAACATCAATGGTTTGAAGTTGTTGCAACAAAAAGAAATGGTTTTTAGATTACCGAAACTTGAGATTCTTGGTTTTCGTGAAGGTTGTACTTATGGAAAGCAAAGTAAAAAAACCTTTTCCTGTTGGAAAAGCTTAGAGAGCTTCTAAATGCCTTGAGTTAGTACATGCAGATTTATGTGGACCAATGAATGCTGAATCTCTTGGTAGTAGTCGATATTTTTTATTGTTTACAGTTGATTACAGCAGTATGAGTAGGGTATACTTCTTAGAAAATAAGTCGGAAGCTTTTGGTAGACTCAAAAAATTCAAAGAACTTGTTGAGAGGAAAAGTGATCTTCTGATAAAAACATTACGGACTGATAGGGCAGGTGAATTTTTTTCACTAATTTCAATGTTTTCTGTGAGGAAAATGACATTTTTAAGGAGCTTATAGCACCGTATACACCAGAGCAAAATGGTGTAGCAGTAAGAAAAAATCGAATGGTGGTAAAGTTGGCCAGAAGCATGATGAAAATGAAAGATCTTCCTACTTATTTTTGGACTGAAGCTATCGTAACTGTGGTATACCTTCTCAATTTATCTCCTACAAAAGTGGTTAGTAATCAAACACCATTTGAGGCTTGGACAGGTAGAAGACCATTAGTAAGCCATTTAAGGGTTTTCATTTGTATAGCTTATGCTTTGGTTAAAACTCATACTCACAAGTTTGATGGAAAATCTAAGAAATATGTCTTTGATGGTTATTGTTCTCAATCCAAAGCATATAAATTGTATAACCCCATTAGTGGTAAGACTACCATCAGTAGGGATGTAGTGTTTAATGAGGATGCAAATTGGGTTTGGAATAAAGAAAATGGGCAGTAACATATGGAAGTTTTGGAAGAGCATATTGCGCCACCACAAGATCAAACAACAACAATTTCTAGCTCTGGAAGTGGCAATTCTTCCATTTCTACAAGCAATGGTTCATCATCATCAAGTTTGTCAAGCGAGACTCCTATAAGGAAATTGAGATCGCTACAGGAAATTTATGACTCTTGTACCTTTGCTTTGTTTATTTTAGATCCTATTTATTTTGAAGAGGCTGCAAAAGAAAGTGAATGGTGTAAAGCCATGGAAAAGGAGATGTCATCTATTCAAAAAAATTAGACTTGGGATTTGGTAGACTTACCAAAAGTAAAAAATGTTATTGGACTCAAATGCGTGTACAGAACAAAGTATCATGCAGATGGGAGCATCCAAAAACACAAGGCGAGACTTGTTTTAAAAGGGTATTCTCAACAACAAGGTGTTGATTTCGAAGAAACTTTTTCTCTGGTGGACCAATTTGAAACAGTAAGAACTTTCTTAGCCGTAGCTACCTAACTGAATTTATAGGTTGAGGAAGGTACTTTACGACTTAAAGCAAGTGCCACGGGCATGGTACTTCAAAATTGATTCTTATTTTTAGGAGAATGGAATCAAACGAAGTGAAAATGAGCCTACACTTTATTTGAAGAATGGTAATGGTGATTTTTGGTGGTATGCTTATATGTTGATGATATGATCTATACGGGGTCTAATGAGTCAATTATAGCTAAATTTAAGGCTTGCATGATGAAGAAATTTGATATGACAGATTTAGGCTTATCACATTATTTTCTTGGTCTTGAAGTGAAACAATGTGTTGATGGAGTTTTTATTTCACAAAGAAAGTATGCAATGGATCTTTTGAAGAAGTTCAATATGGTGAATTGCAAAGTAGAGGCTACGCCAATGAATGTGAATGAGAAGTTAAGTAAATATGATGGTGCTGAACTTGTGAATGCAATATATTTTAGAAGTATTGTTAGAGGCTTAAACTACTTGTCTCATATTAGACCAGATATTGCTTTCGCGGTTGAATTTATGTCCAGATTTATGCATAATCCAAGCTTCATCTCAGAGCTGCGAAGAGAATTCTGAGATATGTAGCAGGAATAGCAGAGATGGGAATTTGGTACACTAAGGTATCAAACTTGAAACTAAGAGGTTTTACTAATAGTGATCATACAGGTTCCATGGATGATTGAAACAGCACTTCTAGTACTTTGTTTAATCTTGGTTTTAGAGCCATTTCTTGAAATTCAAAGAAGCAGTATGTAGTAGCTTTATCAGCGAAAGACGCTGAATATATTGCAGCAATCGTATTAGCTTGTCAAGCAGTTTGGCTTAGGAGACTTCTTGCTGACTTTGAACAAAAACAAGTTGAAGCAACATTGATATTCTGCGACAGCACATCAGCCATTGTAATGACAAAAAATCAAGTTTAATATAGTAGAACAAAGCATATCGATGTTCATTATCACTTCATTTGAAGCCTTGCCACTAAAAGATAAGTTATTAGAAAATCTTGCAATATAAAAGAATAAGTTGTTGTTGTTTTAACAAAAGCACTCCCACTGGAAAAGCGTGAGTACTGCAGAAAACTCATGGGAATTTCTAACTTTGAATCAAGGGGGAGTGTTGACATGTGATTCAAAGTTTGAATTGGTCTTCTTTAATTTTTTATTTCATTACCTAGTCAAATTAGTGATAAATAAGTGTGATACATGTTTGTCATGTTCTCAACTTTTTAGGCTTTTTATGTTTTTAGTTCAGCCTATAAATATAGGCTTTCTTCATTTTTTTAATAGCTTGTTCTTTTTTGTTAAGCAATAACATTACTGCAGAGCCTTTTTTTATCTTTTTCTTATTGAAATTTTCGACAAGGTTGTGTTGTTTCCAAACAATAAGCTCAATGTTGAAAATTATAAAGTCCATTTCTAAGCTGAGTGTTTGGGGAATCATTTAATAGGATTAAGGGATAACATTTGTGGGCTTTTAAGAACTACTAATGATTGTTGTATAGATTCTAAAACATATCAAGTTATTTCTTTATCCTTGGGATTTTATCTCCTGTCCCAATGGGCATTGGTTGCTGCGCTTGATATGGTGAGGAGCCAAATGAACTTGAAGAGGCTTTCACTCACTGATATCAAAATTGAGATTCAAAGAGTTCCAAAGAAAGAGAACCTGATTGAAGCAATGGAAAAAGCTGGTAGGGTTACTAATGCTAACCAAAATAGCATGTCATTTTGTAACTGATTGTCACTGTTAATTCATTTATTACACTAATGTTTTTTCTTCCCTCTTTGTGGAAGATGTTAAGAACAAGTGGGAGAACAGGTCGTGGGGAAGAAAACTGATTGATAGGAAGAGAATTGATAAAATTACGCAACAGAAACAACAAACTTCCAACCTGGGAACAACAAACGGAAGCACTCCAACCACAAAAATAGCCGCAAAATAGTAGTAAATTTTGTAGAATGAATCAATCAACAGGAACGTCAAAGTTAACATAGGAACTCAATGTGAGAGAGAGAGAAAAATCACGGGACAGTAAAAGCTTCACTATCACAAAATCAAAGGTACAAAGTAGTCTCTTAAGTCACAGACTCTGGGCACATATATACAACTCTTCCAATGCATAAAGTGATCACTCATAAAAACCAAACTCATCAAAAGATGAAAAACACAAAGGAAAGTTGAAAAGCGTCACCAGAAAAACAGAGCTTGTTCATGGATTTTTCTAACATTTTGTAGACCTCTGATAGAAAAAATTGACTGTCCAATTTGAATAACTATGTGTGAGGAGTCTCTGGTTAAAATTTCAGCCCAAATGGACATCATTTGACCATCCAATCTCTCGGTTGATGAAAACTGCGCAGTGCTGAAAAAGCCACACAAAAAAACGTCCCACACCTCTTCTCTTTCAAAATAGCTGCACACCTCTTTCAGCAACAATTAGGGTAATTAGATACCCACATGATGTGTCTAATGACACACTAAAAATTTTTCTTGGGCCTGATAGTTAGCAGAGAACCAAACCAACAAATCTCCCCCTTTCGATTAGGAGGAGGCACTCGCCAATCTGGCGTTCAAACAATAAGCTTCAAGCTTCTCTATTGGCAGTGCTTTTGTCATCATATTAGCTCCATTATCATCCATGTGGATTTTTTCCAATTCCAACAACTTGGAGTTCAGCACATCTCTTATCCAATGATACCTAACATCAATATGTTTAGACCGTGCATGAAAAGTAGAATTCTTACCAAGATGAATGGAACTTTAACTGTCACAAAACAACACATAACAGTCTTGCTCAAAACCAAGCTTATGGAGAAAATTCTTCATCCACAATAACTCCTTGCAAGCTTCAATAACTGCAATAAACCATGCCTCTGTGGTAGAAAGAGCAACACATTTCTGTAATTTTGACTGTCATGATATAAACCCTCCTACAAATTTGACCAAATAACCTGATGTAAATTTTCGAGAATCAACATCTCTCGCCGTATCTGCATCAGTAAAACCAACTAACACAGGTTTTTCACCACCAAAGTTAAGACACAAATTAGTTGTACCTCTAAGATATCTCATAATCCATTTCACAGCATTCCAATGCTCTTTATCTGGATTAGTGAGAAAACAACTCACCGTACCAATGACATGAGCAATATCCAGTCTAGTGCACACCATGGCATACATCAAGCTTCCAATAGCAGAGGCATAAAGAACTCTCTCCATTTCCTGCTTCTACTCATCAATGGTAAGACACTGCTTGACACTCAACTTAAAATGAGGAGTAAGAGGAGTAGCAACAGGCTTAGCCCCATCCAACCTAAACCTTTGAAGCACCTTCTTTATGTACTTCTCTTGTGATAAATAAAGCTTCCTGGAATCCCTATATCGAGTGATCGTCATGCCCAAAATCTGTTTAGAATGACCCAAATCTTTCATGGAAAAGAACCTACTCAACTGTTTCTTCAACACATCAATCCTAGAGGCATTCCTGCCAACAATCAAAATATCTTCACAACAGGAGAGAAAATCCCCTCAAAATCAACACCTTTTCTCTGACTTAATCCCTTCACAACTAACCTTGCTTTACAACAAGGCTGAGAATTATGTTCTACCTTCTTGCTCCTGAACACCCACTTATTCTTCAAGGCTCTCATATCTTAGGCAATTTTACCAACTCATATATATCATTATCATACAAGGACTTCATCTCCTCTTAGATGGCTTCAATCCACCAAGCTTTATATTCATCTTCCATAGCCTCTTCAAAACGTTTAGGTTCTCCCCCATCTGACAAGACATATTCATTTGGAGAATACCTCGAAGAAGGTCTCCTATCTCTCGTAGACCTTCTAAGTGTATGTGTAGGAATTTCTAATGCTGGTTCACCATGAGCATCAATAACAACTCCATCATCAACTATTTCATCATCGTCTGTACATGTATCATGTTGAGCACCTTGAGCTTTAACTCAATCATCTTCCACTCTAGCACTAGAAGGAACAAAATCCAAATTAGAGAAACCATCACCGGAATGAACCACTGGTTTTTCTTCATTATCAACATCTTTCAATGTTTGATCTTCAACAAATAAAACGTCTCTACTTCGGATCATCTTCTTTCTAATAGGATCATAAAACTTGTAGCCAAATTCATCCATGCCATAGCCAACAAAGATACACTACCTTGTCTTCACATCAAGATTGGATCTCTCATCTTTTGGAATGTGAACAAAGGCTTTGCACCCAAAGACCCTTAAGTGATCATAAGAAACATCTTGACCACACTTTTTCTGGCACTTCAAATGGACACATGGTGATCTATTCAAGACATAAACAATTGTTCTCAAAGCTTCACCCTAAAAGGATTTTGGTAATCCAGCCTGTGATAGTAAGCACCTTATTCTTTCAACCAAGGTCATGTTCATCCTTTCAGCCAAACCATTCAACTGAGGAGTCTTTGGAGGAGTTTTCTGATGTCTGATTCCATGCTCTTTACAATAAGCATCAAATGTTTAACATCCCCTCACCAATAGGAAGGGTATTTTGGTAAATTGGATCGAGTTAGGAGTGTATAATATTGCATTGACATATTCATGCATTCATATATGCACATAAGTAGCAAATAGTGAATTTTTGC
>JANZXR010032505.1:0-14340 GCA_027575705.1 Erythroxylum echinodendron | reverse complement strand
GACTATAAATCCTGTTTGAGGTCTAAGTTATACGAGAAAAAATTGATTAGTTCAGATTCCTAAAAGGTAGGCTTTGATAGTTGACGTTGGATAAGAGAAGATAAGCTTGTGTCTCGGCTAGCATAACTAGAATCTCAACTATAGTCATCTTTGTATGATCTTAATCTTTAACAGAGATTTAGATATCAAAATCATTTGAAATGTATATAGACTAGAAACCTATAATAAAACTCTTTTGAAGCTTATTAGTGAAATATTCCATTAGCCTATAAGTCACAGTAAGAATAGTCTTTCTCAATTTATGTGGTCTAATAATGTCATGTGCTTGAAAATTTTATGTTATCCCCGTAGCCCTCTAACTAAGGGTTGCCTTTATGGCATGTTGCGTGTGTCAATGTAAGTTTTAAAATTGATTCGGCATTTGATACTAGTATGTAGAATTTGAAACAGAGATGCCTTACAACATACATCTATAACAATAAGGATATCTAGGAGTCTTTGATAGTGTAGTAAGAAGAAAAATTGTACAATATCATGAATTTATGGTAACAAAATAGAGAAAAGAAACGAGAAAAGTAACTAGCGGGTACCATTATTAATAACGAAGATAAATGAAGGAGTATTAATAATATCTCAGACATAGGTATATAAATTATAAAAGGTGATATTATTTAGTGTTCAAAATAAAAAATTACAAAAAATTAAGGAGTATTAATAATACCTCGGAGATAGTATATAAATTATAAAAGGTGATATGATTTAGTGTTAAAAATAAAAAAAAATTACAAAATCCTCAAAGGTCCATCTAGCTTACGTGACGCAAGAATCAAAAACATAGGACCGGAAAAAGTTGACCCTGTAGTTTTTGGCACTTAGCCATACCAACAACTTCAACGTTAGCTCAATGCGGCTAATCCTTGGCCGCCATGAATTGCCCAACGGCATCAAATCTTATTATATGACCATTGAGAAGCAACGTTTTGGGCACAACTACTGATGAAGAAGACAGACCATTTCAGATTCAACGCCGGTTCCCATCAATGGTTTACTACCTAAATAATATATATAGGTAATAAACCATTGATGGGAACGTATATATATAAATTAAAAAGGTCGTTACAATACATATGAGCATTAGCCCTTTGGATTAGTCGAAACAAGTGATATAAAGTATTAAACAGTAGCAGGCATAGTATAATTTTCACGAGATAAGATGTTAACGAGATATGTGTAAAACTTGTTGATTGAGATATTTATGTATTTGTTATTGATTGACATCACAGAAATAGAGGTGCAACCAAGTGTAGATATTTGGCCAAACAAAAGAGCAACGCAAACGTTCTTGTCAGATTGGATTCAAGCGGACTGCAGCCTCACTTTTCATTTTAGTGTTTTTATTAAAAGCCTGCAAAATAGATTCTATGTCCTTGGTGTATTATTAGAGGAGCCAGAATTGTTATTTTTACTGCATTATAAATTATATATTTTAAACAAGTTATTTAATAAATTAGTAATTAGAAATTAAAACGTCAATCTACTGAGAAGTTGTAGTATGCAATCACTCTCTACTGCCCGCTACCAAATACTGAACACAGTTGCACAGGACATGCCACTAGGACACACCGAGACCAAAGTTAGAGGCATATGCGAGGACAATAATGGAAAAGAGATTCAACAGTAATGTCCATTATGGTCAATTAAAAACAACCAACCAACTAACCTAAACCCAGAACAACCTACTCAGCTCAGCTCAGACAAGACACCACCACTCCGTGTCCCCGTCTGTTGCTACGGACTAAATTTAAGTCTCTCTCTTTCACTCTCACTCTCGTTTTCAACTCCTCTTGGTGTCACCGCTTCATTCGCAGCGTTCTCTATGGCCTCAATCTCGGGCCTTTGTTCCTCTTCTCCATCTCTCAAACCCAAAATCCACCTCTCTAAAACCTCTGTCAACGCTCCACCCCTTAAAGCGTTTCTCCCTTTCTCAACTCGCTCTCGACTAGCTCCGATCCGATCCGTCGCTCGAGAGGTGCCCGCTGGTTTAACCGAAACCAATGATAAGATCCCGGTAAATGAGAAACGAGGATTGGAGAAAGACTCCAGTGTGCTGTGGAGAAGATATGTTGACTGGTTGTACCAACATAAAGAGCTGGGGCTTTACTTGGACGTGAGTCGAGTTGGGTTCACCGATGAGTTCGTGGCGGAGATGGAGCCCAGATTTCAAAAGGCATTTAAAGCCATGGACGAGCTTGAAAAGGGCGCGATCGCCAATCCCGATGAAGGTCGGATGGTGGGTCATTACTGGTTGAGGAACTCGAGTTTGGCTCCTAATTCTTTCTTGAAGACGCAGATCGATAAGACGCTTGATACTGTTTGTGATTTTGCTAATCAAGTCGTCAGTGGTAAGGTCAGTTTTTGTTGTAAGGAAATGGGGTTCTTGTTCTACTTCTTCCATTCTTATTAGTTTAGTGATCGGTATTTGGGTTGTAATGCTTAGCCTGATTGATGTTGATTATGGGTTATTGATTTTTCTTCTTACCTTGTTTTGTAGTAAGTTCAATGCTGATTGGTTGGAAATGCTTTTCCAATAGGAATTCTATGTCAAATTACCATATTTAAACAATATCCACTGGTCTTCTAATGGAATGGAGATTATACATTGCGTGTTGGATCAGGCCCTAGCTTGGCTAGCTTTTTGCATGCAGTTGTTCTTGTTTGAGATTTTAAGTGCGTGTATTCTCATTGAATGCCTTTTATATTTGGGATTACTTTTTGAGTGATTCTTTTGTTTCCTGCTGTTGGATATTTACAGTATTAGTGGTTCATTCTTCTTTCCTCGTGGAATTTGCAGATTAAGCCCCCATCTTCACCGGAGGGCCGCTTCACTTCCGTGCTTTCTGTTGGGATTGGAGGTTCAGCGCTTGGACCACAGTTTGTTGCGGAGGCTCTGGCCCCTGATAATCCTCCTCTTAAGGTCTGGCACTAAAACGTTATGCCTTTTTCTAATTAGAAGCAGAAATATATGTCTTTTGCATCATCTTGCTTTATACTCTTAACGCCGATAGGTTGTCCAGCAAGCTGATTTTCCTCCATTATGAATCCGTCTCTCCATGAACTTTCCTGAAGTTATTATATGTTCTTCTGCCCCCATGAAGCAAAAATTTACATGCTAGAGTAACTATTTTGCTATGCCTTTGGATACACTCTCTCCCTCTTATTGTCAGTTCCTTTTTTTTTTCCCCTCAAGTTGACTGGTAAACTTTTTTTTCTCAAATGAGGAAATCATTGTATTATGTATATTCTTGGGAAATTAGTGTGCTTTTTATTTTTAAATGTTCTTTTGTTTGTGGAAGAAAAATTGTCACTGCATTGCATGTTTTACTGTAGAGAACATCATTTACTTACAAATGTACCTTCTCACTCTCATGTATTGACCTTTGAAGATGAGAATCTTAGTTCCCTTCTTTAACTAATTTCCTAATGTCATTCAATATGTCCAATCGGAAGCACTTAACATTATCTTTCACTTATCCTCAAAATATTATTTTGCATAGTTACTGCCCTCCATTTTAAGAAACCTTTATATTGTGGTTGATGATTTGCTTCTCTTATTGCAGATAAGATTCATTGATAATACAGATCCAGCTGGCATTGATCATCAGATTGCCCAGCTTGGGCCAGAGCTGGCTTCAACACTTGTAATTGTCATATCAAAGGTTCTCTACTTATACCATGCTTCTTTCTGAAAGATAGGATCATATATGAATGCAATTATGTTTCTGAAAGATATCAAGCACATTTATTCATGCATATATGTGTGTGCAATTTTTGTTAACATTCTTATAAGTAATTGTATATGCATGCAATTATAATTCATTTCATCTCTTTGCAGAGTGGAGGTACCCCTGAAACAAGAAATGGTTTGTTAGAAGTACAGAAGGCCTTTCGTGAAGCTGGCCTGGATTTTGCAAAACAGGTTTTGACCTCAGGTTCTTGTTCTGATATCATTGATTTTCCTCTAAGAATCCAAAATTTATTTTTTGTTACTAAATTGGAACAAGGATTGATGAACCTTCGTGAAACAGCTGCTCATTATTTTAATAAATCTACATTCTCTTTCACAGTTATTGAAATTCTTAACTATGTGGCAAATGTGTTATCATGGTTTTCATGCTTTTGTTGACTTCATGTGGTGATGAGCAGAACAATGATTTACCATTGATTATTGATGACTCTAATCTTATACAACGAACACTTCAACCAAAAATTCCCTTTGCATTTTTACTTTGTCTTTTGTAAAGTGCTGATGACATGAGAATTCATTTATTTTGCTCAGTACATAGTGCACAACTGAGTTGTGCTGCATTTTTTGATTTGGAGATCCACTTAGTTTACTCATGGTTAATGCAGGGTGTTGCAATAACACAAGAAAATTCATTGCTAGACAACACAGCAAGAATTGAGGGTTGGTTAGCTAGATTCCCTATGTTTGATTGGGTGGGTGGTAGGACATCAGAAATGTCTGCAGTTGGCTTACTTCCAGCTGCACTCCAGGTAAATGATCCTTAACTCCCAAGCTGATAATTTCTTCTTATTTTTTCAATTTGGCATGTATAAATTGCCTTACATGATCTATGTTCCAGGGGATTGACATCAGAGAAATGCTTGTGGGTGCATCACTGATGGATGAGGAAACTAGGTCCACAGTGGTAAGTGTTGGGTCTTAAATAATTCACAGAATTTGTGTAACTTCTTATGATCGAAGAGGATTCCACAAATTCTTGATTCAAAGTTTGCAGTTTTTACTTATTGTTCTTCCTTGTGAGTCCCAGTTAGTTGCATTTCTTTAGTATTTTTTACTTGAGGACCTTTTTTTCCAATACGAGGCTTGTTCTCTAGCTTCTGCAGCCCAGTAAAAGTTAATAGGGATTGATTCTAATGAGATTCATTTTATGTTTGCATGATAAGCATCTTCATATGAGTTTAACTTTGAAGTTCGTTACTTCTCAGCTAATGTAATTTTGATTCTCATAGTAGACCCATAGCAACTGAAGCTTTATAATATAGGTTCCTAATGAGGTTTGTAATATAGCAAAGTTAATGATGTAGATTTAATGTTGTTTACTTTCCAAGCACAACTTTGTCCCTTTGAAAAGGATGAAGAGTGTTAAAAGTGCACTCCGCTGTCTAAAACACTTATTGTTGGTAGCTTTTTATTATGGATTGAACCATTTCATGCCTCTTAGTAATGCTTTTTGTCTCCTTCAGCTTAAAAACAACCCAGCTGCTTTGCTAGCATTATGCTGGTACTGGGCTTCTGATGGAATTGGATCCAAGGTACTTTTTTTTCCCCTATTTAAGGGAGAAGTGATAATTATGTGACTTTTGAAAAAGAAGAAATGAATCATTTTTTTCTCGACATTTTTCTGCAGGACATGGTTGTCCTTCCATACAAGGATAGCATGTTACTATTTAGTAGATATTTGCAGCAGCTGGTTATGGAATCGCTTGGAAAGGAGTTTGATCTGGATGGTAATCGGGTAAGTACAGTCAATCAGAGGACTTATTTAACTTTCTCTTATCATTTTTTTCTTGTCTGGTTTGTTAATTTGACAATTGTTTATGTTAACTGTACTTTCTGAATGCAATGTTTTCATCTTGGAAATTAACAAATGTTTTAAAAAATCATTATATGTAATCTAGATCGATTGTGATATTCGGTTCCATTTTGAGGTTCGGAGAAACTTTTTGTTTTTGATTCCTAGTAGCATCTTTGCGTTTTTGGATGATGAGACATATCATTTCACAGGTGAATCAAGGACTCACTGTTTATGGAAATAAAGGAAGCACAGATCAACACGCGTGAGTTTTATTTTATCTCATTTAACACCATTGATAAAGTTGTTAACACTGTCTCAGCAGAAGTTTTATTCGTTGCTTTATTTGATTTTATAGCTATATTCAACAATTGAGAGAGGGTGTTCACAATTTCTTTGTGACATTCATTGAAGTCCTTCGTGATAGACCTCCTGGCCATGATTGGGAGCTTGAACCAGGTGTCACATGTGGTGACTACCTATTTGGCATGCTTCAGGTTAGACATACAATAACCTAACATTTTATGAATGCTACTAGCTTCATAAGCACTCATGAAAGTTCAACTTCACATTTTTAAATTGATAAATGCTTAGCATGTTCATTATCAAAACTTATTTTGAGTTGATGCAGGGAACTAGGTCAGCTCTGTATGCTAATGACCGGGAGTCTATAACAGTCACTGTGCAAGAAGTGACGCCAAGGAGCGTAGGAGCTATGATTGCTCTTTATGAGCGTGCAGTTGGAATATATGCCTCCCTTATCAACATAAATGCTTACCATCAACCTGGTAAATATATTTATTTTCTTGAGAAGAAATTAATCTGACAGTGAAGTTGTGTTCTACAAACTCACTGTTTTTGATAGCTTATTGTGTTGGTGTCTATGTCTGCGCTTAATAATTTTAGGTGTGGAAGCTGGAAAAAAGGCTGCTGGAGAAGTATTGGCTCTTCAGAAGCGGGTTTTGGCAGTACTTAACGAAGCAAGGTAAAATTCTGAAATTAATAGTTCAGGGATATTCCTTTTTTCTCATTTCATTCCTCTTATGTTTGAATAAAGTCCTTGTTGTTAACTCTGTAAAACAATTCGCTAATATTTTTTTATCACTAAATTTATCATCATATTTAAATAATAGAAGAATTTAAATAAGAAATTGTACTGAGAGGATTGGAAACAAGTATGATAAAAAGAGGATTACTAACTTTTTTTGAACCAAGTTGACAAAAAGATTACAGAGTTGTAAAAAAGTATGATAAATAAGTAACCAAGTTGAAGAAAGGTTTGCTTTGTTTTCACCAATATTACTAGGCCTAAAGTAGAAGAAATTAAAGTAGGGCAATTGAAATGTGAACATGGAGGACCAAAACATCGATTATCCCTTAATGGTGAGTATATATGTTGTGACTGCTGTGTCTGTTTTCTGGCATGCGGGAAAACTATAAATGACCATCAGGGTTTCCAATGAAATCTTTGTTGAAATGCCCTCCTAGTATGGACCAGATAAGTGAATATATGAATATGAAAAAAAATGTCCTTTCATTTTCCAAAATATGCGTTATCATGAACCAGAGCATGGTAAGACACAATGAAATTGTGAAGGGATTTTCTATCTTAAGAGAAGTTCTAGAAGAATGGATCAACTGCTTCTTGCAATTGACACATTTGAATCTTCTTCTGGGTGCTGAGACTGGACTTACTGACAAATACACTGACAAATGCAGGCTCAAATTCTGATCCTTGTGGGGTGTATTTGCCAAAAAACAAAAAAACAAAAAAGGCTAATGTCTTCATGTGAACCATTGACTTAGGTTAACAATGGAATTTCCTGCTTGGTTTTTTTTTTTTTTTTCTCCCCTTAATGTTTGCAAGTGTTAGCTTGCTGATTATGATCATCGTGCTCTTTCTCCTTCCCAGCTGCAAGGAGCCTGTTGAACCATTGACGCTTGAGGACGTAGCTGACCGCTGCCATGCTCCTGAAGATGTATGTCTATCATTCTCATTGCCAACGTACCTAAAGCAATTAGTTTTTTTTTCGATTAACGTTTTCTTTACTCCTTACTGCAGATTGAAATGATATACAAGATTATCGCACACATGGCGGCCAATGACAGAGCACTTATAGCTGAGGGTAGTTGCGGTTCACCTCGCAGCATCAAAGTTTTCCTTGGGGAATGTAATGTTGATGAGTTGTATGCTTAAAACAAGTAAACAAGCCGTCTTTGTTGCTTAAAAGAGCTCCAATGACATTATTGGTTGTTAGTACATGGAACACTTTAGTTTTTCCCTTTCCCATGGGTTGGAGAGATGCTGGAAATGAAATTCCAGTTTACTATCTTTGCAATAACAGATGCAATTTATTAGAGATCAAAAGTGTATGCTTTGAATGTCACATCCTAATCTTCAGAGTCCGCTTTGGGGCATTCAACTCACGAGATGGCCGATAACAGGGGTTTTGGCTGGTTGGTGAGTAGGAGCATTTGTTGGACATGGTGAGCCAACTTTCTAGCTAGGCTATTGTAAGCTTAGTGTCTCGTAGTGGTGGTTGGTGCCTCGGTGGACTCACCATTTCAGTCATTGTCATTCCTTGTACTGGTACCTAGTTAATGTTGGAACCAAATTTTCTAAACTTACTAGTCTGTACTAAATTTGTTTTACACGATCTCATTAATACAATTATGTGGGATTTATGTGAGACCTAAAGAAACGTATAGATGAGATTGCATAGAACAAGTTGGTACAAGTTGTAAGTAATTTCATGGAATTAACAAATGCATATTTATTATTTAAAATTCTATTTTTTTTTATTGTTCAGCAGTCTAATTTACAGACGCAAATTTTTTATCCAATTTATCTTTACCAACTCTTTTTTTTTTCCTCCCTTACGTACTTGGATGGAATATAGTGAGAAAACTCAAATGGTAGTGATAGAACCTAAACTTTATCTAATAATTGATTTTCATAAATTAGCTTTTAAAACAATATCCATCATAGTGACCAAATATCCTTTAATAAATTATTGAATTCTCTGATTCCCTCACATCATTTGACTTTATGCAATCTATTGGATCAATAAAACAATCATATATACAATAGTTATTATTCACTTCATCAGTACTCACAATTAAATATAAGACCAACAAGGGTCACTGCAGTCACACACTATTAATTCAATATAATCCCTTCCATGTATCACCATACCAGCCATTCTCCTTTATCATGATTATTAATGGGAAGTACATAATGGATTTAACATTTAGTTCTGTTTTTAACAACATATTTCACAATCAAATACATAGAGAAGAAAACATAAATTCAGAAATAATACATTCATTAATGTGTAAAGGGTGTCAAATACATAATAAGAGCTAATGTAGCAGTATTGTCTAAAAATCATCAATACACATAATGCTCATATTCTTTATACGATCATAAATATTTTAGGTAATAACCCTTTTGTCAAAAGGTCAGCTAATATAAGATTGGTGCTAATATGTTTCATTAACCCTTTACATTTTTGAATTTCCTCTTTAACGACAAATTGTTTTAGTTTCATGTGTTTGGTACTTTTGAAATACTCATCATTCTTAGAGAAGAAAACTAATGTAAAACTATCATAGTAAATTTTCAGTAGCTTGGCTACACTGTTGATAATCTCAATCCCTAAAATAAAATTCTGCATCCATTTAGCTTGAATCATAGCCTGAAAGCATGTCACAAACTTAGCCTCTATAGTGAATGCAATAATTAATTTCGCACTCTTCCATGAGATGTCTTCTCTAGCTAACATATAAATGTAGCCAAATGTGGATTTTCTTGTATCTACACAGCTAGCAAAGTCTGAATTTTAGTATTCAACCATTTCAAGATGATCAAAACTCCTAAAAGCAAGCATGTGTTCTTAGTTCCCTATAGATATCTTAAAGCTTTCTTTGTAGCTTTCTAGTGATCTATATTGGGATTACTCTGGTATCTCCCCAACATCCCAACTGTAAAGTTTATGTCTAGTCTGGTACATATTTGAGCATACATTAGACTCTCAATCATTGATGCATTTGGAATTGATCCCATTTACTTCCATTTTAAATCACTCTTTGGACATTGCTTGAGGCTAAGATTGTCCTCTTTCTAAATTAAAACTGGTGATGCTAAACCCTCCATCTTACATATCTCTAATACTTTATTAATATAGGCTTTTTGAGACAAATCAAGTATTCCTTATGATCTATCACAAAATATTTCTATTCTTATTACATATATTGCCTCACCCATATCTTTCATTTCAAAATGACTAGAGAGAAATTTCTTAACCTCAATTAATAGACCAAGATGATTAGCTACAAGCAAGATTTCATCAACGTACAAAGAAGAAAAATAAACTCACTCCCACAAATATTCATATATATACATCAATTAATGGTGTTTTCTTTAAATCCAAGGAAACAATAGTATCACTAAACTTAAGATATCATTTTCAGGAAGCTTGTTTAAGCCAGTATATTTACTTCTTCAATTTACACACCATATGTTCCTTTCCAACCTTTATGAACTCCAGTGGTTGGTCCATATATGTTTCTTCCTCTAAATCCCCATTCAAAAAGGCAATTTTCACAACCATTTGGTGCATTTTGAAATCATAATCAGCCACCAAAGCCATAATAATTCCTAGTGAATCTTTCTTAGTGATTGCTGAGAAAGTCTCCTTATAATCAATACCATATTTCTGAGTAAATCTTTTAGTAACTAGTCTAACCTCGTAACCTTCTAGGTTATCAAGAGAGTCCTGTTTGGTTTTAAATACCTTCTTAATGATATTTTTATGGTTACTCTACTACAGGTAATTCACTTTATGTTCAATTTTATTATGAACAGTATGTTCATTAATTTGATGTTCTTCATGATTATTAGGTTGTTCAATAATTTGTGGAATAATAACTTGAGTAACTGAACAAGCCATAGGGACTTGCACTTCCATTTCTTTAATACATGTTGTTTCACTCCCACTAGCCTCACCATATTCAATGAACCTGACATTCCCAATTTCCACAATTCTTGTAGTATAGCTAAAAAACCTTTTTACTTCTTTGGATAACCAATGAAATAATCTTTGATTGTTTTTGTATCAAGTTTCTTTTCATGTGGATTATAATACC
Organism: Erythroxylum echinodendron; assembly: GCA_027575705.1. Lineage (NCBI taxonomy): Eukaryota > Viridiplantae > Streptophyta > Magnoliopsida > Malpighiales > Erythroxylaceae > Erythroxylum > Erythroxylum echinodendron. The sequence goes on along the minus strand of JANZXR010032505.1, from coordinate 3,595 downwards.
TAATATTTGCCTTGTAAAATCAAACATACAGGTTTCTTAAACAAAGTTTCCTTCTGGTCTACAGTTTAAAGGGAGTCTTGGGAATTGCATTACTAGGAACTATATTCATCAAGTATATAGCAATATTTAGAGCATATGTCCACAAGGAGTATGTAAGAATGAATTGCACATTATACTCCTAACCATATCTAACAAAGTTATATTATTTCTTTTAGTCACACTATTTTGTTGTGATGTGCCTAATATTATATATTGCACACGAAATTTTTAAAGGAATTTAGTAAAAGGATCAAGATTTTGACAACTTTCATCATACTTACCATAATATTTACCTCATCTATCAAACCTAATTATTTTCACTTTTTTGTCTATTTGCCCTTTAATCTCATTAGTATAAACCTCTAAGGTATTTATAATATAAGATTTATCATGAAGAAAATAGACATATACATAACATGAATAGTCATCTATAAAGATGATAAAATATTTTTCTTTATTAAAAGTAGGCATATAAAATGGTCTACACACACCAGTTTAAAATATTTCTTGAATCTAATTGTTTCTTATGGCTCCTTTCTTTATTATATGTTTTATTTATTTCCTTTAATATAATCCATATAAATATTAAGATTAGTAAGGTCTATTTCAAAAAGTATTTCATTCTTTATTAGTCTTTTAGGTCATTCTTTGGAAATGTTTGCTAAACATTTATGCCACAAATAAATGGATCTATCATTGATTAAACTACTTTGATACTAATATTGGGATTTAAAGTCAATAAAGTTTCAACGTAAACAATATCAAGTTTAATTTATATAAACCATCATGTAGTTCATTGTTACCAATCATGTGTTTTATGTTTGTACAAACTAAAACTACTCTTATCATATTTAAATAGCACCTATATCTATCAAACATGGATGAAGAAACTAAATTCCTAGATATATCTAGATCTATCAAACTTGGATGAAGAAACTAAATTCCTAGATATACTAGATACATAAATATTTCACTTAAGTGCAAATGATATCCATTGTCTAGGAATAAGTGATAATTCTCAATACCTTTTATTGGAACTCTCTTGTCATTACCTATATAGACAAAATTTTTATTTGATCTTATGGTTTGTGTTATAAGGAATCTCTCCAAAGTATTAGAAACATGAGTAGTACAACTAGAATTAAGCCACCAACTATTATTTAAGTTTATGGAAGAAAATTTTTATACTGCTGACAAGTCTCTTACTGTGAATCTTATAGGACTACCATAAAATTTAATAGATCATGTACTATTCATGACTGAAAAATCGTAGGCGGTAGTAGTTTCGCAAACTTTCCAAATTTATCACAGTCATATCTAACACGAACAAAAACAAAAACAATCAAAAGCTAAATAACAAATAATACTAGAAATTTAGTAATATAGTTCGGCGCTCCTTGCCTACGTCTGCGGCCCTCACCCAGTTTAATTCTTTCACTGAAGTACAATAGAATTACCTAAGACTTTACTGAGCTAACATCACTCAACCCTTGACATTCTCTCTTAACCTCACTTTCTGTGAAATATTTTCACACCTAATAACACAACCGACTCGTGTTAACCTCGTCAAAGGATTTTTCTCTACTACTCTTGATTAAAGACAATTAATAAAAATAACTCAAGTGATTAATCAAGAAAGAATGACAATACACTTGAAATAAAAGAATCTTCCTTATGTTCAGCTTCCCGAAATATATCTGAATAATTGTCCACTAACTGAATGATCTATGCCAGCTCCAGAATCAAACCACGGCTACTCAGTTAGTAATCAACACCCAACAAAACATACAAGCAATGCCAAACTGCCCCAGTCGAAGGTCACTCCAATAGATGAAGGTTCAGCGTAAGTGACTTCCAAAGTTATTAGTGCAGAAATGTGAATCTACCAAGATTGAAATCACACATATGCACACGCGTAAAGAGAGACCCTTCCAACCGTGTGCTACTCCAACTATTCAATATCAAAACAAGAACTCCACAAAGTCACGCATATCATATAAAGCACTCACACACACCACATCAGCCATAGTTTCTCTACCAAAAACCACACCATCGTATATTTCCAAAAGACCACTTAACTCCCAATGAAACTTACAGCTATACCCTTTAGCAACCACATATACGTAATTGCCACATAAGTCTTCACCAAAACCACATCTATGTAAGATAGGATTCTATACTATCTAGAACATTATCCAACTAGTTCTTTTTGAATCCAAGATAATAAAAAATTTGATAAGTTTAATTTATAAAAATATGTCAAAATAAGATATATACAACATATATCTAACAATCTCCTCCTTTTTGGCATATCTGTCACAAATACTACGCTCCTCCAAAATTACATAATTGGAGATATAAGTATCAAATTCACATTTCATATGAACTCCCCCTCAATCCAATATCAAGTTCCAAAGAACATCTATAGAAACAATAATCCAATCATCCAAATTTCTCCCCCTTAGGACAAAAGGATGCCAAAAAGCAAGACGAATAGTCACGCATATTTTTTGAAATCACCCCCTGAATAGAACAGTCACCAAAAACAATTTGATGTCTCCCGTTGGGACAAAACAGTGTCAAAACGTAGAATCATAAGAATCAATAATAGGTGCAGCGGACGAATCATAAGCACACCGAGATGACAATTTACCACCATTCAAAACACCGAGAGATATGCCCATAAGAGAGAGAGATATCTAAGGGAGAGACCCATACTGATGAGAGAGTTAAAAAGTCTTCGCTGGAGCCAAATAAAAGTCACAATGCAAACTAATAAAAAGATAAGATGTCAATGGCAACATAAAAACTAAAGAAGACCTAAAGAAGACAATTTTTTACGAATCGTTTTTTCTTTTTTAAAACAACAAAAAAACTTCAAAATGTAAAGTACACAGTTCCTATGCGCCTCTAAAAAATTCAAACCTGGGTTTATTCCTCATCACATTATCTCAGTCATCAATTGTTTGGTTGATTTCTTCATCTGAAGTAATTGACTTATCCTTAGTCTGAACAGTTTCTTCAAAAGCAGTAACTAACTATGAATCTAAACACTTTCTTATTTTTCCTTCACTATATCCACTACAAGAAAAAAGTGAATTACAGACGGAAATTACCGATGGAAAAAACAAATATACCGTCGGTATACCAAATTATCGACGAAATAAACCGACGGTCTAAAACATCGGAGATTCGGCCGTAGCTAAATTCACCGACGGCCAGTGTTCATACCGTCGGTAAAATTATCGACCGAAACGATAAACCGTCGGTAACATCAACGAAAAAGTTACCGACCATCTAATTTGTTCCGTCGCTAAATTTACCGACCGGTGGCTTACTCATATGTAAATTTAGCATCGGAATGTTTCTAATACAATCGGTAAACATACCGACGATAAGACTGTCCGTCGATAAATAAATCAATATTACCGACGAAAAATACGTTTCGTCGGTACCATATGTAGAAAATTACCGACGGGAATATTGCATAGTTCCGTCGGTAAAATTTTGTATTAAATTTTTTTAAAAATATATATTTCCATTATATTTAAATTAT
>JANZXR010032484.1:0-14341 GCA_027575705.1 Erythroxylum echinodendron | reverse complement strand
TTAGAACACAGACGAAAGGGAAAATATGAAGGAGAAGTATCGTCTGTGCTAACGTCAGAACACAGACGAAAGGGAAACTATGAAAGAGAAGTATCGTCTGTGTTAACGTGAGAACACAGACGAAAGGATGAATCAAGAGTAAAACGGATTGTCTGTGAGGACATTATAGGCCAAGGATAAGACGAAGGAGTTAAGAGGTTATGTGGATTGAAGGATTCGTCTTTGTTATTATAAACAGATGAATGAAAACAAAGATGACACGTATCGTCTGTGTTACTATACACAGACGTATTGAAATAAAGAGGACACGTATCGTCTGTGTTACTATACACAGACGTATTGAAATAAAGAGGACACGTATCATCTGTGTTACTGTATACAAACGCATTGAAATAAAGAGGACACGTATCGTCTGTGTTACTGTACACAGACGCATTGAAATAAAGAGGACACATATCGTCTGTGTTATTTACATAGACGCATTGAAATAAAAAGGACACGTATCGTTTGTGTTACTATACACAGACCAAGTAAAACATAGAGGACACCTATCCTCTGTGTCACTGTTCACGAACCTCAGAAGATAGATTCTTAGACGAAAGAGGGTCAACCCAGAAGATAAAAGTCAACCACAGAAGATAGAACACAGAGAATAGATTAAGGACTCAGGATTATAAGAAGGAGTTAAGAAGTACGGGAGCGAAGTTCATCTTCTGTGTTCCTGTTCACATTGTATCTTCTGTTCCAAATGTTAAATCCTCAGGAGATAGAATCAACCTTTAAGGTCTTCATGGAAGTTATGGAGCTCGAAATCATCTTTCCAACCATATAAGAAATACACCAAACTGATTTCCCTAGAGAAAGATATGACGCTTGAAAGATATCGTCTGTGTTTCCCAAATCGTCTGGGTTACTGTTCACGTATATCTTCTATCTCCTTTGGTTGACCTCTCAGAAGATAGAGTTGATCTTGGGGTCTTTAGGGAGGTTGTAGACCTTGGAATTGTCTATCAAACTATATGAAGAATACTCCGAACCGATTATGATAGAGAAAGCTATGAAGATTGTAAGATATCGTCTGTGTTACTGTTCACAGACTATCGTCTGTGTTACTGTTCACAGACATCGAAGACGATAGAAATGAGATGATAAAAATGAGACGATGGAAATGAGACGAAGGAAAGTCAAAAATAAGACGCAAGCAATGAGAATAATAAAAGGGGAGTTTTGAGAGGATAACCTGAAAGTGATTAAGATGTTATCTCTGGAAGATAATTTACATAGTAAGATATTCTGTATGCATGAAAGTAACATGTATGGTATCAGAGCAAGTAAGCAAGTCCGAGTTAGGATCGAAAAACCGGGTCTAACAAATGTGGTATTAGAGCATGAATAATCTGGTAAGTCTGAGTTAGGCTCCGCAAGCGGGGTCCGACAGAGTTGGTATCAGGACAAGCATGAATAATCTGGTAAGTCTAAGTTAGGCTCCGTAAGCGGGGTCTGACAGGCACACCATATGCCTGCATTGATATACAAGCAAAGGATACCCATTAAGGTTTTTAGATAGCCATCCATGGTTATCTATAATATATCTTGATGCTATGTATCATTACTAGTATGGGGGGTAAGGATAGTTCCAGGATGTATACCCTAGTACACATCAATGTGAGGATAGTTACCAGGTATTTAATACAGTGCATCTTATACATGCATGCATTATATCAATGGTTGATATAAGACATGCATGTATAGGATGCACTATATTAAATACTATTAATTGGATATTGTACATTAATATTTGCTAGGGCTACCGTGGTATGTTAGTGATATGTACCATATGAATTATGTGTATGGCAATACTTGGTTTGTATGATAACCCTATGGATGTATACTATATTTTACCACTCCCATAATCCCTTTACCATACTAGTACCTCATGTACTAAATACACAAACTACCATGTACATAACAACTTGTATATACTATACTTTTGCACATATACCTAAATGATACCATATACTATATATGCCTAAATTCATATAGGGACCCTAGTATACAATTGGCTGTACCACCTTATACGTACCCTAATTACCATCTAAACAACATATCAAAATACCCATTGTCCCAATGCACCAGATAAGGAGATGACCCTACATTATAATCACTAGGTTACACATGCCCACTAACAATGCTATCCTATATTAACATACTTGACAACATACATAATTTTTGATATCATAAATAAATACTGCCTTCATATAGTCATCTATGGCCCAAGGTTCATATCAGAGATAGGGCCTTCTATGTGGTGGATATTAAAACTACCAAAGCCTTACATGTATAGTGTAATTTATACCATAATGACTATACATTAACAATGGATAGGGATATTTATAAAACTATATTTAGATTGTCTTCCAATGTTGATATACATACCTATAGTGACACCAGGGTGGGTATGGCCATGATATACCATATTAAACAGGCCTTAGTAGCATAACCTACTAACAATGGATTTGGATATAACAAGCCCATCTTCACTTGCCATCCACATAATTATGTACAATACAATATGCACCTAATACCATGCTAGTGAGATACCATGTGCTCATATTATATAATCACCCTTCTAACCAGTATACTTTTGCACATAATATGATCTCATAGTTAAACTGAGACATATACAGAGTAGTACTCATGTGGACTAGTAAGTATGATATTAGACCATGTCTGGTATCAGGTAATGTACTTTATAGTCCAGTACATTGAGTATTATCAGTTATTATGTGGAAGCCAAGGATATGTACTAACTTTCTAGTAATACCATAACCCATTAGAATGGTAAGTAGTCCCTACATAATGTAGCCAATACTCCAGAATGTGACATAGCACCTTGGTACTATTATATCATACATACAACATTAATATATAGCCACTTACATGTTGGTGTGATGTAAATATAAGGTATGTCATATAGCATAAGCCAAGAGTAATGTTATATTAATTAGGGGTAGGTACATATTAAGTGTGTTATGCCTATTTACCCATATTAATGTCATATACATGGTGCACTTACATCACTATAACATAGGCATAGTCCTAGTTATATATATGTGACAGATACATCCATTATGTATCTGGTATTAGGTACACCCATAAAGTGTTTATAACAGTAATATGTATGGATAATATTACCTTACTGTAAGGGATGTTACCACACAATTGTTACATGTATGTTGCCATCAAGACTGTTTGTATATCCTATTATTGTTACTGTCCATAATGGTATTATTGCATACATTTATGGAATATTTATGACCATAGATATGGTTAAATAGGCAGCAATAATAATCAATATAGGAATCTCAAGCTTTTTACACTTTTGACATCTTTCTCAGGTTGTTATTACTTTCATGTTTCTTACATTATGTGGTAACCATACTATGTGGGCCGTGGTATAGTGTTACCAAGAGTAGTACCACCAAATACCATGGGCACCTGACATTAATGGCACTACCACTAGATACTATGGGCATGCTGACTTATAGGGTGATCTATATGGGTCTCACAAAGTTATGGATCCAATGTCAGACTAACCATACATGCATATGATGCATGGTTACATTATATTGAAAAAGTAAATGTATATTTAGTAACAGTGGAACACTATACCACGGCCCATATAGTGTGTATGTAACCATATGATATAAGTATGCAATATTAATTTTGTGTGGGTGGTAATATGCCATGTTAAGTCAGAATGATTGTATATCACCCTAATCATATAGTGACTTATATTTGGCCCATGGTACTCATCTGTACACACTTATTGACCCACATTTGCATACTTTAAGGTTATGTGTTCTACATGTGTTCTAATTATGTACAAACCAGCTCAGACATAGTTGTTCTACCTATAATATATAATAGGAGTTATCTTATATGGTGGATGGCATAAGGTATTTACGTGTAGTTATAATGGAAATATTATAATAATAAGTATGTGTAACCATATGATATAAGTATGCAATATTAATTTTGTGTGGGTGGTAATATGCCATGTTAAGTCAGAATGATTGTATATCACCCTAACCATAGTGACCCACTATATAAGGTGCATTATATATACCATTCCAACATACTCTTATTAGTCAATCATGTATGACCCTACGAACATACATAATGCACCTTGTAATGTATCACACCTACATAATATAAGGAATGTGTCCTTATAAGCACATTCCTTTTGCCTACTAAATACGCACACTTGTATATGAAGTTATATTATGGCATGGTGTATCAGTCAGACTAGGCGAAGTGTTAATAAGAATGTGTTTATAACATGTATTACAGATACCCTATGCCAAGGCATAGATATGTCAGTAATAATAACCAATATACTACAAGTATATTAACGTAGTTATATGGCATGCATACAATGTGATATACCTAATATTCTCACATATTAGGATGCCAAATTTATACCCATTGATAGTTCCAGTAAAGATATGACACCATTAGTGGTATCCAAAACAATGACTTATCCCATTACTTGGATATACACACATAATTACCTATAGTATCTGAACATAAAGTATTGTAAGATACAATCTAATGTCATTATGCCAATACTATCCTCATGGGTTATAATGGACTATTATTATACATCCATGTGTGTCTATCCTATATTAGGTTACATCTATGGTAATATATATTCATAACAATTATGTCCCACTATCCCCAACATTGTGAAGGCACTGAAGAGATACAAGCATATGTAACCACTGTTCTTCCTAATGTTAAGTGGACTGTCTTATATGATGTACTCTCATAATATTATTGGTACTCTTATCCACCTATGGCTCACTATTATGCCTAGGGTAGGATTGTTATACTATAGTGCCATTGAACCATAGCAAATCCATAATGCAACGAGCCTCAATAGGTGCAAGGCTATATGAGATGTAAGATGGGTTGGATTACATATAAAGTCACCTATTTGGGTATCACACATGCAATATGTAATTATGTATACCTAACCATACATAATTATAGGATAGCATAGTATGTATACACATATACTTACACATAATAATAGATCTACTTACATAATATTGCATACCCCATTCACTATAGGGAATATACATACCATGACCCATATATCTGGTCATGTTATAATGCATGCACTATATCCTATAGTTGTAGTGTATAATATATGTTTAGTACCTACCAAACCATGATATAACACTCACTATTTACAAATATACATACCCAAAGGAATACCATGTAGTTGAGTGGAGCAACCCTTAACATAGTATGTGTTATATCATGATGTTCTTTACGCATGGGTCATACATGTCTACAGATATGGAGTTATCTTACATACCACATTCTCCATAATAATAATATGGAAACCTCTCTTTCATAGATGGCTATCATGATATAACACTTGCTATGTACATATTGCCATTACTCTACTTTGTAGGTACACGTCATCTCGTAAACCACCCATATTATGCATATCCTATTATACAATATATTTGATTGTATTTTGAGTGGTATATCAGATAGTTACACATGAGGACACTAATATACAATGTACTACATGATGCATATATGTCAGTGTATGCATATATTACAATATAGATTGATAAGTTCATGGCCATTCAATAGTGACATATTCCAAACATCACACTTGGTTGTCCAAGCAGTTAGAATAATATCCTTACCATACCCTATCATGACATATCCTTGTAATAAATGACATATAAGTTATGCAACCACATTAATGGGTACCCTATAAGTGATTATTTGGAAGATATGTTACCACTATATAAGGCTTGAATTACACACACCTTATACCAAAGTCATATGTTATGAAATGGTACCATACTATACTACAGATGTTAGTATGGTGTAATGTATATGGACACTATAGTAATATTAATCTAGTAACAGAAATGCACATGATAATCATGAATAGAATGACCATACACATGATTATCAGTACCATATTATGGCTTATGGAATCCATCCTAGATGACCACTAGAACGTATGGGTAACTACTGTGCATAATCCTTACAAAGTAATGGAACCTTATAAAGAAATGAAATACCCAGATGTTCTTAATGACATGTAACTAAAGTGTTAACATTGGTTACCCAAAAGTGGTCATCTAGGACTAAATTACACATATGTGTTATTATGGTTATCTAACATCACAAGTTTCTTTATAAGGCATAACTAAGTCCTCGATATATGTGGTAACCATTACACACCACATGATAAGCCAATATGAGGTGCAAACCAATATGGGTGATCTATCAATATATTTTAAGACTTACATACCCACGGTATATATACCCATCACAATGATATGATATATCATTATTATGTGATTGCAAGTAATATGTATACCACCAGGGCATATCTCATAACTCCAATGATTATGACCTTTGATATATCTTTTATAACACTACTATTTGATTGTTGTTTGTATACTGCACTACCCATACCTTTGAGCATATGACATCTAATCCTTTATGTTGACAAAACATTTAGATCCACATATAAATGTACAATTAACTAATATTGTAGTTGTTAAACCTTGTGCAATTGCAATATGTTATGGTTCATGTGGATGGAACTAGTATTAAACTAGGTATCCCAATTGATCCCATTAATAGATAATATTAATTGTAAGTAATTATTCATTTAATACTAATGGCAATTATGGGTATACCCCATCTTATGGTTTATACATAAGTTATCAGATTTGTGTCTGTACTTAGTGCATGTATGGTATTATGTCCATAATATGGGGTATACCCATCTTGAATATGGTACAATAATATAAGGGTCCTCATCATAATGTATTGTGATCCCATAAATGTACATAATAAGTGTTCTAATTTGGGGCCATATCATATACTATAATAATGCAAATTATAGGACGATACCTCACCAATAGTGTTATAATATTGTGAATGGCACAAGAACCCATCATGTACATTTTTACCATACATGCCAAAGTATATCCAAATTTTTACTGGTGATCATATGGACTATGCATGAATAGTATGCAATATAATGTGGTTAAACATGATATCCACTCACTATGAGTAACCTACAATTACATGTGATTGACATGAAGTCCTAATGGGTTGTGTGTTCATGATTATGTAATAATAGTTCTGTATATAATAAGGTTACTATGGATGGGTCAATTGGCCTGCAATATTCATTACAATAAATTATATGACTAGCATGTATGGTAAATATCTTTATGAAACAATTGAATTATATTATACCATTAGGGTATATGGCCATTTAACTACCCTAATGCCACTAATATCATAGAGTATGTAACACCAACTACATACCATCGGCATCAAACATGACTGACATACATGGCATTAGGGACAGTCTGTGGGCTCCACATAAATGGTAATGTGATTGAAGCTACCCTCTAGTGTGTAGCTTGGCCATGTATCCACTAGTATAATGTCATATTGTCTTCTAAGTTATGGTATATCTGCCGTATGTAGGCATATAATAAAGGTAAATTGTTTATAGAAGTGGTCATTATGTGTAAGTATTGTGGGTTATAACTATACCTATACGGTATACAATTGGTTATACCAACCCTAAATGTATGGATTATGCCACCCACTATGGGCTACATGTATTTAGGATATTGATATGTATAACCCATGGTTATATAAGTACTCAATATCATATTCATGAAGATTGGGTGTAGATATAGTTACACCCATATACTTGCCATTTGTGTATGTTAAATACTATATACATCAGATGAACTTGTTATAGGTATATACGCATGTTATCATTATGGTTACACAACTATAATGGAAAATATAGTAATGATGTTTGTGTATACTATTGTTGAATTTTATAATACCCATATCAATGTTACTATAACCATGGTGTACCAAGGTTAGTGATACCCTGTATCATTATACACCAACAATACTAACAGTCCTTTTGGTTCTGTTCATATAATGAGTATACACTACCCTAAATACATGAACAGGTATTATGCCCATGCCAGGGGTATGTCAGCCAGATATTACATAATACCATATATGTGTCTTGGGTTATGGAATACTTTATATGTCTGATGTCATGTAGTGTGATGGTACTGACTTATAATTGGTTGGAGTACTATGTGATGTGTTACACATGGGATGGGTCCAATATGTATACAGCTATTTACCATTGTTATAGTGAATGGCCGTATACATATGTCTCATACCATTGTATGTATATTGGTATCCATTCAGTGCATTATGGAGCCCCTACCAAATCAAGGATGGCTAGGTACCACATAGCCATGGTAATGTTAGTGTACATGTGAGATAGTCTGTTATGCTGGAAACATGTCATCCTTATATAGCATAATACCAGGTTCATACTGCATTACATGCATCATTACCAATGTGGATGTATATCAATTTTGTAATGGCTACCTAATGTATGGGTCATATAGCCTGGATTGGCATTTGACCCCATACATATATGAGTGGTATTATTACACATAACCCTGTAACACATCCAATGGGTACATACCTCATGTATATGGGCCCATACCATAAATATATGAGAAATATTAACATATAGCCTACTTGTATGTTACTGTATATGCCTTATATGGCCACATTAATTGGTTATTGTTATAGGGTACCTAACCCCATACTGTATGTATAGATGGTACTATATAATTAGGATGACATATCTAAACTATAGGGTATATGTCAGTATCAATAAAGTGGCCATATCAACACAGTGTTAATATGGCCACATTATTGATACTGGCATATATGAGCACCTAGAACAAATAATAAATTGAGAAACATCATAACTTGCAATTATACCTTAATGTATATACATAGGGTATTCATATTTCACCATCCAATAATTAACATATATATGTCGTATTAAAATATGGTTGTAAGATGGGATATACAACTGGGATATGTGATTTATACTGCAATTATAACTATAAAAACCTCTCCTATTTCATAAAGTGATCTAGTGATTTCATAGGTTGTACACTTGTAACCACTAGATCACTTTATGACATGTAGCAATGTATAGTACATATACAGGTGGGTGATAAATTAGATACAGTGTAACATCCCATTATCCCATTATTAGGGTTAGAACCCTTGGATGTTTTATATATGAGTTTATTGAGAATTTAAAAATGCATTTCATGCATTATATGCCATACACATGCACGTGAATAATATTGTTATTTATGAAATAATTGTACATGCATTTATTGACATTTTTCAGGTATGATTGATGTATCAATGCGATTAAAATGTAAATCGTGGATTATTTATGTTGAAAATTTATTTGGTGATACTAGTTATTATTTCGAAATTTTTGGTGCATTACGGATTAATTGTCTTGAAAATTCATTTGGTATGTAATAGAATTATTTTCATATTTTTGGAGACATTTCAAATATTTTGGAGATTTATCGAAAATTTGAGGTAATTTGGACTAGAAAAATATAGAAATAAGAGGCAAATAAAAGTGTGACAAATGGACCTATTAAAAATTTACAATTGGACAAATTACTAAGTGACAAGTGGTAGCCTTACATTGGTGACAAATGGATTACATGCAAAGGTGACATGTGGCATTGTAGGATGAAGCCACCTAAGTCATGTTTGAGTAAGAAACTTTCTGCAACTCCTTTGTTTTGTCTCCACCAAACACACCATCTTCCTTCTTGCTTTGCCATCACCAAAGCCCATTATTTGCTCTCCCCATTTCTGAAATTTCTGCTGGAGGATTTGAAGTGTGAATCAAGTAAGTGATGTTTTATTGCTTTAAGTTGTATGGGTAGTGTAAATGACAATTTAATGATGTTTTAATGTTTGTAAATGGGTGCATGCATGAGTGGTGTAGGAAGATAAATGAATGCATGTGTGAATAGTGTTGATGCATGTGTGGGTGGTGAAGGAAGAAGCAGATTCAGTGATATGCCTAACAAGATGAAAGATTGAAGTAAGCTGGAGCATGTCATATGTAATGTTTTACTGAACATACATATGTATTTAGAACATAACTTGATCTGTGAATATCCAAATTAGATGAAGTTTGATTCAGTGTAAACAAGAGACATGGGGATACATTTTTTGTGAAGGAATAGAATTTGAACTCTGTCATTAAGAGTCTTGGAATGTGGCTTGAACTTAAAAATTGTGTTTTGTCAAAGTTTGGGAACAGTCTATAGGTTTTTTATTATAACTTACATTACATTTAACTAAAATGCATGAAATTGATGTCATTAGACACTTAAGACATTGTGAAACATTTGTTTAGTATAAGGGATTGCCTAAATATCTCGTCATCTAGGTCAAACTTGTCATATAAGTCTGACCCAAAATCTACTTAAGAAAATCTGAAAAAAATTGCAGAACACGTGATATGAAAAAATATGGAATAGGTACTGTTTTGGGGTTTATGATCAATCATGAATTTTTGAAATGTGTATTGATGTTACTGATCTGAAACTAAAGTAAAAATAATAGAATTTTGATAATGAAGTGTTTGATGAAATGGATATCATGTTATGAAAAAGGATAGGTTTCATGAATGAAATTATGTAGTTGAAGAGGTTTCATCAATTGATTAGAGTTTGATGATTTCATGAAAACAAATTGGTTTGTTAATGAGTATGGAATGATGTTGTATTTGTGGTGAAGTAATCTAGAAAATGGGAGTGAACTTGGTGTTAAAATGTATGTGAATTTCGGATAAAAGAGGAAAGGAAGAAGAAGGTGATGGTTTGTATGTAAGAATTTCTTTTTTTTAAAAGTTTGCATATGAACTAGAGTATTTTTACTAAACAACTTTGATTCTTTTGGCAATAACTTTTTCATCCAACCTCAAAATGACTTTAAACTTAAATCAATAGATTCCTAACATATTTTTCTTCCTCTCCATGAAAATTTAGATCCATCTGAAGTCATTCGGGAAAGATTTGATTGATGAATTTAGGATGAAAATGAGGAAGTGAATTGGAATATTTTCATTGAACATGCTTCGGTATTTTGAGTATATCTTCATCTTTAGATTTTTAAATGAGTTGATTCTTGATTTAGATTAAAGTAGAGTTATATGGATACAACTTTCTTGAAGAAGTTGAATTCTAATTCTATTCTAATCCTTTCAAAATCTGGCTTGAAATTGAGTCTTGACTAACACTGTAGTACTACCTGAGATAGAAATCATATCCTATTCATATTGAATAAATTGTGTTGATAGAAGCTGAATTAGACAAATTTGTCTTCGCAAAGGTTTTAGTTTATTCTTTTAGCTTTTGATTGGTATAACGTTTATAATTTTTGGATATAGGAATTGAGATATATGAGTTGTACACCTTCGAGGGTATGATCATGTACTAGCCAAAAGTTCAAATGTACATAGTCTATGGTATTGTGAGCATAACTCATAGAATACTGAATCAAATTGTATGATTTTTGTGTCATTCGAAAATTAAGACATGGGAGAACAATTTTTCAGAAGGAAGTGTTGCCAAATTACTTCACTTTACCAATGATAATAATCATGCAACGTAGACCCAAAAGTATGTTTTTAGACAAGTCTGGATGGTTAAATTGAGTATTGATATGTGAATGAATATTGTGACAAGAATAATGATAAGGAACCTGAAATTGCCATGAACATGCATTGTACGTATTCAGTATACATGAATGTGCATAAATAAATTCATATTTGTGCAAAATTGTGATATGTGTATGTATGATATGTTATAGAGGAACACATTAAACGATAGCATCCAGACATTGCTGGAACTTTAAGGCAATAAGTGAAAGGGAGCATTTGTGAGTCAACCTAGATGATCTTCCTAGGATTGATTGATTTTATTTAACTTCCAATTCTTAAACTACTTGTGATTTGTATGTGAATTCTGGCTTTAATAGTCTGAGGAGTTTGATAGTTAGGAATGTATTGAAAGTGTTCTGTTTGCATTTGAAATTTGAATGACATATATTTGCAATTGAATTATAAATGCTCAATGAAAGTTGATTGCCGGACTAAGGTCCGATGAATTATAAGATTCTGTCTATACTTTATAAGTGAATGTTATTCTAGCATATTATGTTATTTAATGCATTTCATAAAATGTATGTGCAGATAAAGGCATTGTGATTAGAGTAGCCAGTCTGAAAGAGCTATAAGCTCAGTATTCTGTACGTAGAGCTCTACTTCGTGATTTCTATTTCTAACTGAGCCCAATGGTCCAATATCTGTTTCTGTATCCAAAAGGCACTCGGTCATAACAAATAATAACGAATCTAGAGTCTCATATGCTTCTGCATTTGTATATTTATGATTACGAAACATATACTTGTGAATTCTTTTTGAAGTTGTGATGTTATAGTGATATGTCATGATAATGTGACTGATTGGGTTGTACAAATTCTGAAGGAAGGTATGAGAAGTGTATGGTATTTATTATGTCTTACTGTGATATGAAATGTTGTGAATTTGATTGGTTGTATGATATTTTTGTGTAAGAGTGAGATCATCAATGATGGTTCACTCATTGAATTTGCAAAATTTATCCAAAATTGCAGCGTGACTTTTCAAGTATGAGATAGGAGACCTAGATTCCTAAGATTTTCTAGAAGCACATTTTGGACTAAGATATAGCTCAAAGGTCTGTCAGTTGGTATTTGAGGAGTTATAATTGTCTTAAGTAGTGTACATATGTCATGTAGAACTTGTGTAAGGTTGTAAATATTGATTTTAATGACTTCAATGTAAACTATTATGAATGAATGAAATGAGAAGTTGAGTTTTTTTTTTACGTATTGTGTTTGGTGACTTTTACATATATAGTTGATGCCATAATTAAATTGGATATGTTGCTATGTTATAAAGCGAAGGTGAGATAGTTAACACACCATTATTATAGATTCTATACTAGAATGTCCTTAAGGTATCCCGATATGATACCTATTGTAGTGGGGTTTGCTACAGATAGAGTATGTTTTATGCCATATACCAAACATATGGTATATGTTTATACCTATCATAAACATGTACATAATAGCCAGGTATCTTAACTTAGGTTATTGTAGTCTCCAACTCCATTACTTGTATATACCCATGGATCACTAATGTACCATATTAACTCAAAGCCTAATTATGGTGTATTGGATGTAATTACCTAGTACATCCGATACATGGGTTGTACACTACCACTAACTAAGTCTTTAGTATGAAGGTTTCATCCAACTTTGATATCAATGGTAGACCATCATACTAATTACTAATGTTAGGGTTACACCATACATGGATTACTCATGTGTAATCTACACATGGTGTATGACCCTAACATTACAAACATGTACCCATCCTTATATACCATTAGTGACACCCAAGCCTGGCACATATTTATAACAGGCATCTTATCATTTAGGTAATTAATATATCACCTTGTACTGTGTGCCCACATTTACATCCAAGGGCATGATATTATTCGTTACCATACTACTATAAACATGTGTCAGTATTATAGTGAGGTTATAATTCTCAGATGTGGTAATCCATTGTTAGTCATACCATGATAGATATCCATAACGGGTATTGTACAACCAAATGCCCAGTTTCAGTGTTATATGGACATGGTATATATTCGTATACATATCTGGTTATATACAGCACTTATAGGAGCTCTGTTCTCACCATTCTCAGATAAACCCGCTGGAGATAAAATTAATCCATGGCTCAAATTGTAACAAACACTGTTTATATGTACACATGATTATAAAGGATATGAGACCTATGACCATGGTTGTATACCACATATGTATGATGGGAGACCCAATAGGAACTTGTCCTAGAGAACCTTCAACAAGATGGAACTATGCCCGGTAACGACTAGAATCAAACACACATGGAAGCATAAGAAACAAAATTGAAAAGATAGAACTAGAACACAAGAGAACTTGTCTCTTAGAACCCTAGCAAGAATGCTAGTCAATGGAAAGAATCCTAATGGGCTGTTTGGTTCAAGGAATAGAATAGATAATGAATAAAATATTTATTCTTAGAAATAGAAATGATAAGGAATAGAATAGAATGGGTATTGCTTTGTTTGGTTCAAGAAATGGAATAGATAAGCAATTTTATGCCAGTGTTTGGATTGAAAATATAAACTTAGAACGACAAAGGAATAACTAACAAAAAGACTAAAATATCCTTATCCTTATTATTATTATTATTATTATTATTATTATTATTATTATTATTATTATTATTATTATTATT
>JANZXR010032443.1:0-14344 GCA_027575705.1 Erythroxylum echinodendron | reverse complement strand
GTTCTAATTTCTCTTATTGGTCTTCTCGTATACCCGTTTCCCTGGTCCGACCCGATATATGGAAACGGGATGTTACAACGGTTCTTTCAAGCCTTTGCCTAGGCTTTCACTTATGCCATGGGCTAAGGGTCATAAGTGTCGGTTCCGGTTCCAGTGAAGAGGAGCGGGCAGTATGTTAAGATCCGCAAGTCTGGGGTTGTAGACTTTAATGGTACTACAAATCTGGAGGAGGCTGAAGCTTGGTTAAAGAGAATCGAGAGAGTCCTGCTTCAGATGAAGTGCTCTGATGAAAAGAAGCTGAATTATGCAATTAGCTTGCTACAAGGGGACGCACTTCATTAGTAGGAATCAGTGCCTTACAGTCAGGTTATGCCTTCGGTGTTGTCATGGAGAGATTTTGTGGAAGTGCTCAGGAAGAAGTACCTTTCTAGTGTTTATGTACAAGAGAATGCTAGGGAGTTTCTGAATCTCACACAGAGGGAGATGAGTGTGAGTGAGTATGAACTGAAGTTTACTCAGCTTTCCCGATATGCGGCCAACATTGTGGCGAATGAGGAAGACAAGTTCCATAAGTTTGAAGGAGGTCTTCATTTGGGGATCAAGGAAAAAGTCTTGATCCATAATTTCTGTGACTACCAGCAGTTGGTAGATGCTGCACTCCAGGCTGAGAAGCTAGAGAATATTAAGTATGAGGTAAGTAGGAAGAGGAAGAACCGAGAGCAGTCTTCCAAGAAGGGGGTAAGTGCTCTAATACCTGAAATGGGTGTGAAGAGCTTCCGCACACAGACAGAGACGGGGAGTGGTGCCTCTGCTAAGAGCGAGCAAGCAGGGACAATGTCAGTACAAGCCTCAATAGTAGGAGGCAATAGCAAGGTGGAGAGGAACAGGAACATGAACTCACAATGTGAACATTGTGGGAAGTTGCACAGGGGAGAGTGCTTTAAGTTATTGGGAGCATGTTTTCGATGTGGAGAGAAAGGACATATGATCAGGGACTGCCCCCAAGTAACAAGGCAAGAGGGGTCACGGTTGCAAGCCCCAAGGAGAGCTGAAACAGTGGGAACCCGGTCAGCCACTGAAGTGGTCAGTTCTGGAGCAGCAAGCAAAGCTCTTCCTCCAGGAAGGCCAAGGGGTCAGGCACAGGCAAGAGTGTTTGTCATGACAAGGGAGGAAGCAGCAGCCTCACTAAAAGTTGTCACGGGTATGGCCCAGTTATTTAATTCAGCAGTTATTTACTAATTGATTCTGGTTCTACGCATTCTTTTGTTTCTACAAGTATGATTCTGCATGGTGTGAATTCAGTGTCTTTGAAGTGTCCTTTGCTTGTTAGTACTCCTCTGGGGAGGAATGTAGTAATCAGTCAAGTATATAAAAGCTATGAGCTCTTCATTAATGGTTCTAGACTAGTAGTGGATTTACTACCTCTAGACCTAAAAGGCTTAGATGTTATACTTGGAATGGATGTTATGGAAAAATATCAGGCGAAGTTAGATTGTGGCCTTAAGGAGGTGGAATTTGATTTGGGTAACAGTGAGAGGGTGTTTTTCAGAGGGGACAAGAGAGCACCATCACCAAGAATTATCTCTGCTTTACTAGCTGACAGGATGATGAAGAAGGGGTGTGAAGCCTTCTTGGTGCACGTTCTGGACTCTGATGTGGAGGAAGGGAGGTTAGAGGATTTTCCGATTGTAAGGAAATTTCCTGATGTGTTCCCAGAGGACTTACCTGGTTTGCACCGATAAGAAAAATCGAGTTTGCCATTAACTTGATTCTCGAAACTGTACCCATTTCCATACCATTGTATAGGATGGCTCCAGCTGAGCTGAAGGAGCTTAAAGAACAGTTGGAGGAACTATTAGAGAAGGGGTATATAAGGCCAAGTTTGTCACCTTGGGGAGCGCTTGTTCTATTTGTTAAGAAGAAGGATGGACTATGGCAGATGTGTATTGATTACCGGAGACTCAACAAGGTGACCATTAAAAACAAGTATCCTCTGCCACAAATAGATGATCTGTTTGACCAGTTGCACGGAGCAAGGGTCTTTTCCAAGATTGATCTCAGATCAAGCTATCATCAGCTCAAAATTAGAAAATTTGATGTAAATAAGACAGCCTTCAGGACACGTTATTGGCAATATGAGTTCCTAATGAAGCCTTTTGGTTTAACCAATGCTTCAGCTACATTCATGGATCTTATGAATAAGGTCTTCAAGGAGTATCTAGATCAGTTTGTTATAGTGTTTATAGATGACATTCTGGTGTACTCTAAGAGTGAAGGAGAACATGAGGAACATCTCAAGATAGTACTGCAGACACTGAGGGAGAGGGAACTTTATGCTAAATTCAGTAAATGTGAATTTTGGCTCCATGAGGTAGTATTCCTTGGACATGTAATTTCTCAGAAGGGGGTACATGTTGATCCAAAGAAAATTGAAGTAGTGGTGAAGTGGCATGCACCCAAGATAGTGACGGAAGTGAGGAGCTTTCTGGGTCTGGCAGGTTACTATAGGAGGTTTATGGAAGCATTCTCTATGATTGCTGCTCCACTAACTAGGTTATTGAAGAAGAATCAGAAGTTTATATAGAGTGATGAGTGTCAGAAGAGCTTCGAGGAGCTTAAGCACAGATTGACAAGTGCTCCAATTCTGACTTTGCTTGTGGGAGATAAGGGTTATACAGTGTATAGTGATGCTTTAAGAAAGGGTTTGGGTTGTGCATTGATGCAAGGAGACAAGGCAATAGCATGTGCCTCGTGGCAGCTAAAGCCTTATGAGTTAAATTATCCGACCCATGATTTGGAATTGGCAGCAGTGACTTTTGCCTTAAAGATTTGGAGACATTATCTGTATGGGGTTCTGACGAGGATCTTTACTGACCATAAGAGTCTCAAGTACTTACTGAGTCAGAAAAAGCTGAATTTGAGACAGAGAAGGTGGATTGAGTTGCTTAAAGATTATGATTTGTTGATTGAGTACCATCCAGGCAAGGTAAATGTCGTGGCGGATGCCTTGAGTAGGAAATCATCAATAGCCCATGTTCAGACAGTTTATCTGCCGTTATTGGAAGAGATGGCTAAGCTTAGGATAAGTTTGAAGCAGGAGGAATTTGATTGTATTGTTACTACCTTCAGAGTGAGACCGATACTCAGAGAGAAGGTTAGGGAGTTACAAGCACAAGATACAAAATTGCTTCTTCTATCTTTTTGTTGCTTCTATCTTTTTGCTTCTTCTATCTTTTTGCTTCTTCTATCTTTTTGCTTCTTCTATCTTTTTGTTTCTTCTATCTTTTGCTTCTTATGTCTTTTTGAGGATTGGCTGGTGTAGGCATACCACCTTTGTGGGATGCGTGTCCAGATGTCACTTAGGACATCGGACATGTGACTCGCAAGGGCGAGGTCCCAACAAGTATTTCTTTCATCACCAATTGATTCATCAATTGCTTTTAATTCCATTCCTCTTTTGTATGGGGATCCTTCATCTTGCCTAGGCTCAGCTTCATAGATCATCAAATTTCCTCTTAGCCAGTTAAATGAGATGGTATCAAGATCCTTTGTAGTCTCTAGAGCTGTCACCTTGGTCTCCATTCATTTGACAGTGATCTTAGAATCTTTTTTACGAGTTCATCATTAGGATATATCTTCCCCAAGTTTTTTAAGGTCGTGATGATATTTTTGAACCATCCGAAGAATCCATCTATGGTTTCTCCTTATTTCATGGCAATAGTTTTGTATTGATGCACTAAAAGGCATATTCTATATTTCTTTACTTCATTCGTTCCTTCAAAGTTGACTTAAAGTTTATCCCATATTCCTTTGCTATAGAGCAGTAGGATTTCTTCTAATATTCTTCTGGAGATAGTGCACAGATCAGATGATGTTTTGCAAAGGCATTTAACTGTGCATTTCTTCTGTCAGTATCAAACCAAACTTCTACGTTTTTTATAACGGGAAGTTTAAGTCTAACTCTGATGGCTTGATAGACTTCAATATCTACAGATTGGAGAGAGATTGTGATTCTCTCTTTCCAGTATAAGTAGTTGTTTCCATTGAAGTAAGGAGGCTTTGAAACAGATTATCCTTTAAGGCTTCTTAAATGTTTGTCATGATTTATCATATATTGCAAAACATATTAAATGTGAAATCTTGCTCTGATACCAAATGATAAAGCAAACACACATAAGAGGGGGATGAATTATATAAAAAATATTTGCAAGATACTTTAAAAAAATGATAATATCCTTCTAAATAGGAAGGTCTTATCAACTTTCGAAAAGATCTTGTTAACATGGAAAACAAAAGGATCAGTTAATTGACAGGAGCCTACTAGCACTCAAAAAGAAAGGAGCATGCTAGTGATAAAAAACGAAAGGAGCCTGTTAATCAATATAAGCCTGCTAGTGATAAAAAACGAAAGGAACCTTTTAATCGATAGGATCCTATTAATGCTCAAAAAGCAAAAGAAACCTCTTACGATAGAAAAATAGAAGGAGCCTCTTGAAAACACAAACTTCTAATGCAGAAATTTAAAAGTTAGGAAGAGAAAAAGAATGACACAATCGATTTATACTAGTTCGGTTTAATAATGATGCCTACGTCCAGTTCCCAAGTATTCAACTTAAGTATTTCACTATAAAATTCAAGTAGTAAATTTTTAGGAGCCTTTCTAAGCTCAAAAGTATATATTTTTTAAGGTTCTTCAACCTTCCACACTCATAGTATTTAACATAACTCTACAAGCTCTCAACAAGAAATATATAAAGGATTTAACAGTCTCTCTCATTAGAATAATTTCACTTTCTAAGGCATAAGGACTTTGACATAACTGTCAAGAATATTATTGCTGCTAAGGTATTTTGTAAGTCTCGTGTGTTTCGCAAATGCAATGGCTCTTCCTTAATTAGACATTTTCTTCAACTAGCCATTGCTTAATCTACGATATCATTTCTACTAAAATCTTCGATATTCAGATGTTCTATCAAGGCTTTCGGAGCTGATTATTTGCATTCTTAAAAAAACTTTCTAGATTTCATGGAACCATTTCTAAATAGGCAAGTTCATAAAGAAGGGTCCTATAAGGAAGAAAGCAATTATCCTATGATTTTATTTCCTTTTAAGAATTATACCATTACCTATATAAGGAAATAAATCTAACTTGAATTTTGAAATATTATAAAGTTATCATCAAAATTGTTAAACATAACCCTTGAGCTAACAAAAAGATTACTAATCACTTTTGTAAATATCTTAATACCAAGTTTTATTTTCCCTAATTTCATTTCATTAGACATTTTATTAACATCAACTAACCGAGCTGCCACATATCGAATGATTAATAAAAAATTGGTAATTATTTCTCTATTCTTCAATCTTTTTTACTTTTTTCCTTTAAATAGTAAAAAGTGTTACTTTTCATATCTTAATTAATTGAATACAAGGTAAATACATACTTTTGTTTGTATAACTATAATTTATTAGAAATTATATCTAGTTTATTAGTAAAAGCGAATGTAGGGTTTAATGTACTGAGGGAAAATATTGTAACTCCTCTTCTTTAAAGTTGAACTATTCTTTAAAAAAAGAATTATATTAATTTAAAATAATACATTATGTTATATCTTAAGCATATGGATGATAAATCCTAAAAAAATTTCACATACTTAATATGGTCAAGCATACTTTGGCATTGTTTGATAAATGGTTAATCAGGTTTTGTTGGAAGATTAAGAGATATTTGTCTGTTTGATGATGTCAAATCGCTGATAATCATGTTTGGTAATCAGTTGATTGAGTTGGCGGATTGAACTTAATCCGCCATTTTTGAAAATGCTCCTATGAGGAGCGTTTTGCTCTAGCAGCTAACAAATTAAGGAACGAAAAGACGATTATAACCAAAAGTTATTACAAATTACTCAAGTTGTCATTTTTTATTATTATTTTCTCTTTACCAAACACTACTATTCTAAACTTCATTAATGCATTACTAAGAGAGGAGGGGAGAGAGATTTATTTATACACTACTAAGAGAGAGGAGAGGTGAGAGATTTATTTATTTATTGATTATTATTATATGTTCTATATTTTTTATTAGGTTTATAAACTTAATTTTTGTGGATACTTATGAGAATATTCAAAGAAATACTAAGATATAATACTCATATCCTTATAATTTTTTAATTCACAACTTTACAAGTCATTTTACATATAAACAGTTAATATACTAAACAACTAATTTTACTAAGCATCTTTAAATAAACAACTAATATTATTCATAGGTCAAATTCGCTGTTAGCTGATTCTTCACTATAACAAAATATGGAGTTTAATGATACAAAAGGTGAAGTTTTTACATGCTTTTTTGTGTCTGAAAAATAATTTTAGACGCTTTATAAAGAGTAAAAAAAACAAGTGTCATAAAAACCATTTTCAACAGTTTTCTTGGACACATAAATGCGTTGAAAAAATATAGATTTTTTACGCATCTAAGCATCGAAAAAGCATAATTTTTTTACGCATCTAAGTGTCGAAAATCTATTTACACATAGATGCATTGAAAATATACATTTTTGATAGTTTTCTTAGACACATAAATATTATTTTAAACGCTTTGTGTAAGCTTTTAAATGTTTTTTTCTGTCGATATTTTTCACTTTTAGACAGTTTTTTAGGTCAAAAAATTTCACCATTTTTTAGTAAAAAAATAAACTTAAAATTTACTTTTTGCATCTTTTTTAAGATCACTCACATTATTGTAATAAATTTTAATAAATATCTTTTAGCTGTATGATCCAATGATTGCCAAGTCGAATTTATAACAAAAGCAAATGATAGAGGGAACGCGTTCATATTGACGTCTGTAAAATGTTGAATCAAATTCATATTCCTGTGTTGCCTATTGATAATCCCAACAATTATGTATATGAAAACTACTAATTTTACAGCTAGTTGAAGCTTACAGTAGGCCTTCTGCCAACCTAATTGCAATCTTCATGCTCTTTTTCCAGTCTAATTGAACCTCTGAAGCAAATTGACCATGGAGATGGGATAGCAAGCTAAGATTAGGCATGTAATCATATACGATAAGACGTTGATCAGTCCCAATGCAATAGCCCTGTAGTCCTAGCAGATTCTTGTGCTTAACTCTTCCAAGAACTTCAACTTCTATAGCAAATTCCATTTCAGCTTTCGAATTCATTGCTTTCAATTTCTTAACAGCAACCTGCATTGCATAAAATGAAACGACAAATTTTGTTTAGACCATCATAAATGAGATGTAAGATGATTAAGGTAATTAGTCTACTGTAGACCATCTGAAGTTTTACCCCAATAGACACTTCCAAAACCTCCTTCTCCAAGCTGGTTATCCTCACTGAAACCAGTAGTTATTGCATGTAACTCCTTGTATGTGAATATCCTCCACGAATGATTACTACCCCCAGCAATTGTGTTCATTTGCTCCTATTGTGCCAATACTTCTTGTGGCATTTCCTTTCTCGATCAAGTCCTTAATCATCTTTATATCTGATACCCTACATTCTTGCAAACCCACAATACAAACTTGTTGTTTACCATCCTCTCTCATGCAAAGTTTTCTACAGTACAAGAAATTAACATTCAGTAAATTAAAGTGCAATATAGCTATGAAAAATAAAACTACACTGACTTACTTCCGATCACTAAGAAGATCAAAAAGTTTTCCTCCATAGATTTCAAAGAAGCTTATGAATAGCTGAAATCCTTGATTCCTATAAATATGGTGCATCAACCTCAATATATCTCGAGATGATTTGATAGGTAATGGCTTCATAGTATAAGTTTTTCCACTTCCTAAATGGAAAAATATATAAGATGGTTATATAAAAATAAAGCATAACTGGAAGACATTAAAAATTATACTTAGTTATCAGACATTTATTTATGCAGGCAGCGAATAAATGGTTCAAGGCAAAGCAGTACCATAAAGCAAGGTCCTAATTAATGCATAGAAAATAGAACTCCAAAACCATTCAAAACATATAATGTGAAAACGAGAGTTAGTAGTAACAAGCTATTGATTAGAAGAATATCCCTGGTGCAAAATCTGAGAAAACAGCACATGAATTATCAAGATAGAAAAACATAGAAGGACGAAATTCAGGCTTATGACATCAGCTAAGAATATATTGTCCACCGTCTCATGATACACCTAAAAGATATTGTCCACCATCTCATGATACACCTAAAAGATCCAAAGAATCAACCATATGATAAATAAAAACAGAAATTTAAAATCTTAGCTTCCAGAGTAAATCATAATTATATATACTCACTTCATCGTTGGAGACTCCTCATTTAGAACTGCATCAAATACAAATTCATGCTTCTCAACATATTCCGTTAAGTCAATCTACAAACCAATAGCCACCATTTTTCATAGAAATTCTATTCTTTGGATAGATCTACCAAATCTCAATAAACAGCACAAAACTAACAAACAGGGTAACCAGGACATGGCCATATGCTACTATTGTATGTTAAAGCAAGATGGATATGAAATCCTCCATCATTATCTTGTTCCACTACCTCCAGCATGTCCTGGAAGAGGATCACAACTTGATCTCTGTCATCTGGTTTATTTTCAAGCTGCAGATTTCAACATAAGGGTCAACAGTTTTTCGTGTCAATTTCAATCAGTTCCCTAAGTTGATAAGAAGTGGAATGATACCAGATATTTGATAACTTTCATAAAATGGTCATAGAGACTAGGAAGGGCACTCATGTTGTATTCACTTATCATATTATCAGCTTTGAAATGCTCGTCTACTTTAGAAAATATGAAATCTATAACCCTACAATAAATTAATCAAAATAAGCACAGCGAAGCACTATTAAAGTAGTAGCATCAACTTCAAGGTAAACTTTCTTAAACTTCTTCCAAAACTTTAACATGGAATTTATTACTCTCCCGCTGTAGTTATTTGAATTGGGAAGTAACTTACTCTTTCTCACAGGCTCTTTGACCCAAGAATTTAATGGTGTTCCTAAATGAGGCATAGCATTCACGAACAACATAAGACATATAATTATCAAGCCCAATTCTCTTCTTTAGCTCTTTGTCCCTACCATTACTGTCCTTGGCCATATCTAATGTTATCGTGATCTGTAAATGACACAAGAATGACTGTAACATCCCGTTACCTATAGGAGGTTAGAATAGTAAATAGGAGTGTTAAATGAGAGCTTAGAAATGCATTTTTCATGCTTATGCATATTATGGCATAC
Source organism: Erythroxylum echinodendron (assembly GCA_027575705.1). Classification (NCBI taxonomy): domain Eukaryota; kingdom Viridiplantae; phylum Streptophyta; class Magnoliopsida; order Malpighiales; family Erythroxylaceae; genus Erythroxylum; species Erythroxylum echinodendron. Next base: position 5,089 of record JANZXR010032443.1, on the reverse strand, counting down.
AAATACACGTGATTAGTCAAGGTCTTGAACACGAAAATAATTGTACATGCATTCATGAATAATTCCGGGTATAATTTGATTAAATTGTGAATTTTTGAGAATTTTGAATATTTCTGTATTGAAAATATTATTGGTTAGTAGAATTATGAGATTTAAGAATTTTGATGAAATTAGGATTTATTTTTTGGTAATTTATAAAATATTATGGAAAATAGGAAAAAGAGGAGAAGAAATCAAATGAAGATTTAGAAATAGTTGGATTGTGAAGATGAGAGTTAGATAGAGTTGGTTCAAAGAAACTAAGTTAGAACTTAGACTTTAGGAAAGTGACATGTGTAAAGTTGTTTTTATTATGTGTCAGAAGCAAGTTTGAGTAATCCGAGAGTTAAAAAGGGGATTGTTACTTTTCCAAAGTTCTTATCCTTATTATCATCTTCTCCGAATTTCTTCCCATACACAGAGTTTTCCATCAAATTCCTTGTGAAAGTTAACTTTGATTCTTCATATCCCTTACCATCTCCTTTACTTCTAAAGTGTTTCGTCTGTGATGACGTCATATCGTCTGTGATGACGTCATATCTTCTTAAGTTGACCTTGCTTCGTCTTAAGTTGACTTAGGCTGCGTCTATCTTCTGTTTAGACCTTGTGTGTCTACCTTCTGTTTAGACCTTCTGTGTCTATCTTCTGTTTAGACCTTCGGCGTCTATCTTCTGTTTAGACCTTCTGCGTCTATCTTCTATTTAGACCTTCTGCGTCTGTACTTTTTATCGTCTGTGGTTGACTTTCCTTCATCTGTGTTGACCACCAAGCGTCTGTGTTTTATAGTCTGTGGTTGACTTTCTTTCATTTGTGCTGACCACCTATCGTCTGTATTTTTTATCGTCTGTGGTTGACTTTCCTTCGTCTGTGTTGACCACCTATCGTCCATTTTTTGCTTCCGTCTATGTTTTGCTTTATCTGCCTTTGTCTATCGTCTATCTTTTGCTTCCGTCTGTGTTCCACTTCGATTGTCTTTGAGATTTTATCTGCCTTTGAGATTTCGTCTACCTTTAGACACTTCGTCTGTCTTTTGGCGTAACGTCTGTCTTCTGCTTCCATCTTTATTTCACTTCGTTTGCCTTTGAGATTTCGTCTGCCTTTAGACACTTTGTCTGGCTTCTGCTTCCGTTTGTGTTTCCTTCGTCTGCCTTTGAATACTCGTCTGCTTCTGTTTTATCTACTTTTTCTTCGTCTACTTTTTGCTTATATGACCAAATTATATAAATTACACTCTCTGATTAAACATGAATAGTAGACTCGAAAGTCAGAGTTTGGAGAAAGATATGAAATGGCTCTTTAGGTTATGAAATTGGATCCAGCTGGGTTGTTGAGGTATAAACCCTACGACCAATGATAGTTAAGTAAGTTTCGATATTTGATTGTGTTTTGATAACCTTGATGGAAGGATACCCGGGATTGTCATGAACATGCATTGTACATAATTCATTCCGTATATATGCATTAATGAACACGTATAATTGTGCAGATTGTGATATGTGTGTGTATTATTTTGTTATAGACGATCAGTTAGAACGACAACTTCTAAACGTTGTCGGCACTTCCAGGCATTAGCTTCGGGAGTAACTTATGAGTAACCTAGATGGTTTCTCTAAATTATTGTTTGCGTAAGTTATTCCGTGAATGATAAATGAATGTGTTTGATTGTGGATTCCGGACATGGAGGTCCGATGATTGTGATATTGGATTGAGATATTGAAGTACTACTTGTATGTGAATGAGATGAAATAAATGTGCAGTTGATATGAACCTGTTTTATGATTTTCAACGAAAGTTAAATGCCGGACTTTGGTCCGATGACTCTGAAATTTTGTCTGAACATTCATATAAGATTATGATATATGAGGTATTCAGAAATTATTGCATTTCATAAAATGCGTGCTCAAATAAAGGCGTTGTGACTTGAGTTGCCATTATGAAGCGCTTCCATGTAGAGCTTTGCTCCATGATTTTTCTGATTTGGCACGTAGAGCTAAGCTCCGTGATTCTGTCTAATTGAGCCCTGTGGACCAATATTTGTATAAGTCTGTGATAGGCACTCAGTCACAACAATAAGAAAGAAAATGAGTCTCATGTGTATTGCTAATGTAAGATCTGAATGACTACAAAGTGTTAAATGTACAATGTGGCGTGATTGATTAAGCGTATGCGATCCAATGTGATTATATGTTATGTGTGATAATGTGATGCATGAATTGAGTGAACCATCGATGATGGTTATCTCATAGAGTTCGCAAAACTCACCAAAATTGCAACGTGATCTTTTCAGGACCGAGAGACGACTCTATCGAGTAAGAGGCTCAACGTGATTTTGGCAAGAGAAGTCATGGCTCAAAGGTCGGTCAGCTGGGATTTTTAGGTAGAACAGATAGACTATGTGTATTTTTCTCTTTCATGTAGTACTATTGTACTAGGTTTAATGATATACATGTAGTAAGTGTTGAAAAATATAATGTAGACTTTCGAGTTTGTGAAATGAAATGAGGAAAATGTTGGGTTTTAAATATTGTGATTTTCGATACGATGCTTTCTAATAAATAATGATATGATGCCACGTGAAATTAGTGTAGTGTTCGAAGTAGCTCACCCTTATTGTAGGATATGTACTGGAATGTCCTCCGGGCGTCCTGGTGTATACCCTGCAGTAAGGGGCGCTACATTGAGGTAGTATCAGAGCATGGTTTGGCATTTAATGGGACATATAGGAATGTTAAGTATGAAATATCGTGAAAAATGAAGATAATGATTGAAGTTACTGTTTGTCATAGGTCATCCGTTCTAGGTGATCAAGTTGATCAACCAGCTGACCAAGGATCGGTAGGAGCCAGTAGAGAGTCCTCGGTACCTCAATCTGAGGAGATGCCTCTAAGAGTTCCCGAGAGAAGGGAAAGGAGGTATGATAGGCTACGGAAGCAGGGAGCTGTGGACTTTTATGGTAGCACGGAGCCTGCTAAGGCCGAGGGATGGTTAGAAAGGACTGAGAGGGTTTTTTATCAGATGGACTGCCAGCCGGATGAGAGGTTCGACTATGCAGTGTCCTTACTCTAAGGCCCAGCTTATCAGTGGTGGAAAACTATTCCCGACAGTACCATCAGGCCCTGCCAATTGAAGTGGGAAGATTTTCTGAGGGTCTTCAAGAAGAATTACATGACCAATATATACTTGGATAGGAAGATGGAAGAATTTCTAGGTTTGAAACAGGGTAGGATGTCGGTGGCTGAATATGAGGTCTGATTTAATGAGCTGATGGGTTATGCTACTGCTTCGAGAATGGACTTAATATGGAGATTAGAACAAGGTTGGCATGGTCAGATCTGGGCACTTTTATGGAGTTGAGGGATGCTTCGATTAGAATCGAATAGCTGATGACTGAGAAATAAGTTAAGATTGGACAAGGGTCCCAAGGGAAGAGGTCTAGTGAGAGTCAGGGTAGCTCTGGTAGGAGATTCAGTAAGTGTTAGAACAGAGTTTTCAAATCATCAGGTGGATCCAGGCAATCAGGATCTGGGCAGAGGGGTAGGTTTTCACAGTCTGGCAGTGGAAGAGGTATGACACAGAGTCAGTTACCCCAGTGTGAGCACTGTGGGGTGAGGCATGGTGGTGAGTGTTGGAGACTATCTGAAGCTTGTTTTAGATGCGATTCTTTTGATCACCGAATTAGAGATTGCCCTGTCAATGCTGGAGCTCAGCCTACTGTTAGTGGGCGATCTGGGAGTAATACTACAGTCCAGTAGAGTAGAGGTGGTGGATCCGGACAGAGAGGCCGAGGTAGAGACAGAGGAAGAGCTGGGAGTTCTTTCATGAGGACTGAGGGGCAGGGTAACTGACCACAGTCCTAGGCCAGGGTCTATGCTATGACCAGGCAGGAGGCCCAAGACTCGCCAGATGTTATCGCAGGTGCACTTCTTGTCTATAACTTTGAGGCATTTGTACTGCTAGATCCAGGGTCCATACACTTCTTTATCGCACTGCAATTAGCATGTAAGTTGCATTGTGAGAGGGAGTTGTTACATTATTGTTTAGAGGTGAGTACACCAATAGGTAGTACTACAGCAATAGGAGAAGTTTGTAAAAGATGTCTGGTTCGGATTGACCAAGCAGAGTTGGAGGCAGACCTAATTGTATTACGGTTGAGGGAGATAGATGTGATCCTAGGCATGGATTGGCTCACTACTCATAGGGCCATTATGAACTGCTACACCAAGGAAGTAGTGCCAGAATCTCCTGGTCAGTTGAAAGCAGTTTTCAAAGGAGTTAGTCAGGCAGTGCCAGCCAGGATGATATCCTTCTTGAGTGCACTGAGGTTGATGCAGGGAGGATGTGAGGCTTATCAGGCCCACATCATTGACACTAGAGCAGAGCAGAGTGTACAGGACATTCCAGTGGTTAGGGAATTCCTAGATGTGCTTCCCGATGAGCTACCTGGTTTACCGCTAGATCGGGAAACGGAGTTCACAATTGATTTAGTTACAGGTGTTGCTCCTATATCTATCCCTCCATATAGGATGGCACCTGTGGAACTGAAGGAGTTGACGGCTCAACTTCAAGAATTGCTAGAAAAGGATTTTATTAAACCCAGTGTTTCACCTTGGGGAGCTCCAATACTGCTTGTGAAGAAAAAAGATGGGACTTTGAGGTCATGCATTGACTATAGGCAGCTGAATCGGGTGACAGTGAAGCATAAGTACCCACTGCCTAGAATCGATGATTGACTTGATCAGTTACAGGGAGCTCAAGTATTTACTAAGCTGGATTTGAGATCAGGGTACTATCAGTTGAAGATAGCTGAGGCTGATGTACCTGAGAGCGCAATCAGGAGTAGGTATAGGCATTATGAATTTCTAGTAATGCCATTTGGGCTGACTAACGCCCCGCCAGCTTTTATGGCCTTGATGAATAAGGTATTTCAGCCCTACTTAGATCGATTTGTGATTGTGTTTATTGATGATATTTTGGTGTATTCGAAGAGCAGAAAGGAACATGCTGAGCATCTGAGGGTTATTTTACAGATTATGAGAGAAAAGCAGTTGTA
>JANZXR010032342.1:0-14348 GCA_027575705.1 Erythroxylum echinodendron | reverse complement strand
ACATTTAGTTAATAAGCTAGAATTAATTCTAATGAGATTAAATTAATTCTGGGCTTATTGGAGCTTGAATTATCAAATTCCAATAAGATTCCCACTTGGCTTTAAGGAAGGTTATCAAGCTAAGTAAGAAATATAAATAGAGGTTTTAGAAACCCATAATTGAATTTTAGGGCTTGCTCTAATTAATGGTTAATTAGAAGCCCAAATGTACGTTTAGAAATGGGCTAGATTTTGGTTTAATGTAATTGACTAGATTAATTATATTAAAACCAATTTATTTAAAGAGAGAAGCAGCATTTTCGATTTTCTTAGGTTAAATGTGCATCTGCACATTTGACATTAAAATGCTAAATAAAGATGGTTTTTATTATGGTTTATCATCATTAGATGGAGTTATGAACTTACCATTAAATGGGGTAATGGTTATCTTTTAATGTTAGTATGTAACCTATTAGCATTCATTAGATTAAAGAGGAAAGATGTATATTGGATGGACCATCTTCCTTCTTTCTTCTTACAAAAGCCAAAATTGGTAATTCAATTTTAGTTTATGGTCTTTACATATAGCTATTTTAATGATAAATGAAGAGAGTCTCATTTATTGGTTGCTTTATGATTGATTAATGAAAGAAGTGATGCATTGGATGCATCTGTTTTCTTCCATTCCATGCATACCAAATTTGATAGTGTAAGAATGTCTTCTTGAAAGTTTTTAGACTCTCTCTCCTTTCATGCAAGGGTGAACCGAAATTACCAAGTGAGAGAGTCTTATTTTTTGTTCATCTTCTTCTAAAGAAAATCTCCTCCAAACATTTCTTCTCCTTTCGCACAAATGGATTTTATTAACCTGATTGTCCTTAAAGAAAAAGAGGTAAATCAAATTGGTTGAGGATACAATAATAAGGAGAAGATAGATTGCTAAAGGAAAAGATTCAAAAGGAAAGGATTTAGATACAAGAAGAAGGAGAGGATAGCAAAGGAGTCGGTAATACTCTTCATCTTGTTTATATTTTTTATTATCCTTATACCATATCATGTATGGATTGTCATAATGATTTGGATTTGTTTCTTCTTTAAAAAAAATGAATTCTTAAAAGTTTAAAATCTACCGTTTCTCCAAATATAGCATGCTTTCTTTTACCAATCCAACAAAAATAAGAATGAGTGAACAAATGAACTCTTAAATGAGCAAGTTAATAGTGAATCTCCTACCAACTTCAGGCGCTCTGGCCTTGGCTCTCGCCTTATGCCTCTACTCTAATTGATGCTTGCACTAGCTTCTGCTCTTCCTTTCTTTCTCTACTATTTTTCTCTTGTTTCTCATCATTCGACTACTCTCTGGTTTTTCTTCTTTTCTCTACCTCTGACTTCTCTTCATCCTCATTCTAACCTACTCTTTCTCTCTATAAACTTTTCTATTTTATAGAGAGAGTTTACGTTTAGGTTTAGGTTTTGTTTTAATCTACCATTAACCTACATGCGTGACATGTGTTAATAAATTAAGTGCAAGAGAATATGTATAGGTGTGACAATTTTTGTCACCACTGTAAGAGCCATTGTCACACTCATGACAATGGTTGTTACGGGTATGAGCACTTTGTCACACCCATGAAAAATTTTTCATGGGCCCTATAACAAGGAGAGTCATTAGCGTGACTCTCTTGTCATTCTCATGACATTCCTTATCATGGGCGTGAAACACAGTCATGCAAAATCAATAAAAATTAGCCACAACACGTATGACTATGTTATTTCTATCCTTATTGCATTCCCTATTTTAAGACATAATTAAAGGTCACAAACTGGTGATCTCATGCCTAATAAAATGAAGACTTGAGATATCATGCTCAATAAGGTGAAGACACATAAAAATGAGTTTTTATGCCTGATAAGATGTAGAGCTGTAAGTATACGATGTCACACTCGATAATATCTATAAATTTATCAAAGTACTTTAGTTAAATAGTGAAAATCTTTAGATTGTTGTCAAGAGATACCTGTATATGCTTATTATATGTACTAAATAGAACTCCCAATGTAAAATTACTAGTACTATGGATTTTTAACTTCTTTTATTACGTTAGGAATAAAAATTCCTTTTAAATGGAAATCATGCTTTTCATAACATTCCGCGTTTATTCACTTATCACGACAACTAATTTTTCAATTCATGTTTATTCACACTCACGCTCAGTGTGAATATAATAAGGATCAAAAGAGTGAAAAACTTAACATGAAAAATAACCAAAATCGCACCTATAAGAAGGCTACCTGTATGTGAACCTACACCAATAGGTATCGGTTGAACCCCTACAAGTGACTTCACAAATCTCCTGTAAGTGACAATAGAATGCTATGCCAACAAAAAAAGGTAATGTAAGTGACGTATAACACCTATAAGTGAACGCTTGGTGTATATGAATGCTACATCAACAACTTAATGTGAACTTACACTACACCAAAAGCATAGCACCTATTTATAGCCTCCAAAGTGCCATCTGAAACAACAAAGAAAAGGTGAAAGCCTGATATGTTTTGGCACCTTGTCTCTTATAAGCTTTATTATATGTCATTTTTTTCTCCAATGTTATACAGAGTAAAAAACTATTTTTCATTATATGTGTGTGTATGTGTGTAATATAGAATAGTAATACTTTAATTGTTATTATTTTGGACAAAAGTTACCTATTTCAGTTTGATTTGGCTTGATTTGGCCTGAGTTGACTAAAATTTAGGCTATGTTTAGTTTTTTTAATATTTTTATGCTTCAGGTTGAGCTTAGACTGTCCAATCCAACCTGATTCAAAATTTAAAAATTTTAAAAAGATTTTATTTTTTATTTTTTAAATTAAATAATATTTTAATCAAGTTTGGTTAGACTCGATTATGCTCAAGCTCAAGTAGGATTGGTCGTAAGTGATTCTGAGTTTGAGGTTACTTATTGTAACCTTTAATATTTATTTAAAGCGGCAACAGATTAAATTGTTGCTTATATGAAATTTTATAGCAATAAAATTTTAATTTTGTTGCCTTTCAAACTATATGACAACAAATTCCTATTACCGTTGCCTATTAATATTAGTAAAGGACACGCTTTAAAAACCATTGCATTAAACCAGTTTTAAGTAACACATTTAAAACTATTACAAATTTAACATTGGCTAAAGCATTTTTTGTTGTAGTGAGCATATAAGCAATTATAATTATTATATTGTGCTCTATTTTTCTTCGTTGCATGTTTATCATTCATAGTTAGATCTTTCCAAAACGGGCTTTATTTTGCATATGGATGTGACATCTTTAAACTAAAGGCATTAAGAGGAAAATGGCACCTAGATAAAACCCTTGTTTGTTCCTTTTTATTGATTTTACTATAACTTATTGGAGTCATTTAAGCATAACCAAATTTGAGCCTTACCCTTTTCTTTGAATTGTTTTAACCACATTATAACGTAATAAAATATTTTTATATTAGCTTGAAATTTTCGTTTACACCTTTAAGTATTATATTCACTTAATTGTATAAGGATTTGATTAGATGAAGAAGTATTAAGTGTGAGGCCTTATAGTTGATTTAACTAAAAGGTGCAAGTTAATGTATTTGAGACTATACCTTTTCAAGTGTTAATTATCAATTTTTCATATTTTCTTTGTAAGCTCATAAGTGATCAAATTAAATATCTTGAAATAAGCTATGATTCAACAAAAAAAAGAAGAAAATATATATGTCTTTAAATTGTTCTAACTAAGAGAAGTCATTTATGCTAGTCAAAAATTATTTCGCACCTTATTTGTTTTTATTAGGAAGATATATACTAAATTGAATCAGATTTTTTTGTAGTATTGTTTATAAAAATTCATTCATTTTTATTAACCCAAAATTTAGTTCTGTCATACCTTTACCTAAGCCCCATTGCTTCTTAATTTAAAGACCTTTTTAATTTTTGCTGCTGGTTTATTTTATAGTGGCGTTGATGTGATTTAATAGTACAAATATGATTAGCATTTCTTCTGCACATTGATTTGAGAGATCTAATAACTTTTACCCTAAAAATTTGAGCAATTAAGAATCTTTTATATATCGGTGTTGAATTTTATTACACCTCATTTTAGAAAGATTGTTAAGATATAATTAGTGATATTCACTTATTATAGTTTATTCTATGATTGTTTGATTTTAATTATACTTTAGTTAGATTCTTGAGGCATAGCAATTTGAATCATATACAAATAAGTTAATATAAAGGAGAGGTGGACATTTAGAAGGAATTTACTTTATTATTTTCTTAAAGACAAGCAAATGCTTAAATGTAGAGAAGTTTGATCAATGCTTATTCATTCATATTTTGGATTTATGCATAGTATATTTTGCTTATTTAATTAAGTTTTTTATCATTTTTTTAAGTAAGTAATAAATTCATTCAAATGGTGGAAATTACAAAGTAATAAATTCATTCATTGCAAAACTAATTTGGAATATTCTCTAGTCTTCTCTACCAGCTCATTTCAACTTGATAACCCAAGCTAAAATGCAAGATTTTTGTCTTGCAATTCAATAAACCATTCTATAATTGCTTATTATAAGGGCCTTTAAAGAATATATGAACTAAAGTTTCAGTTTCTCTAGATTACAAATGGCAATTGATATTAGAAGTATGGAACTTGATAATATCTCTAGTCCCTAATTTCTTTAAAGATGTTAACCATAAGATGAAGAGTGAGTTGGAGCAATACCTGAACTCCATATTAGCTTATGAAATGGGAACTTGATCAAAGAGCCCAACAACACGTTTATGAGATTGAGCTATGAGATTTATGGAGCTCCCATTTTACTTTATCTTCTTATGTTTGACTTGGAGAATATGATGGCCATTGATCAACACTAGATCTAATTCCTCTACTCATACGAAAATTTCCAGTGCCAATTATTATTATGAATTAATGAGTACACTCTAGTATCCTCAGGGATAAACCATTTTAATCCAAGATATGAGAGACGTATGACTAAGCTACAAAAGTGTGGTAGTTTAGGGTCATTTGATTGTGAATCTTGCTTATTAGGTAAGATGATAAAGTTACCATTTAATAAGCAAGATGACAAAATTTACCCTTTAATAAGCAAGATGACAAAATTACCCTTTAAAGAAGGGGTGAATGTTTTCATGCTAAATTAAGTGGGATTAAAAGCTACTTAATTCCTACTAACTCTCCATTGATGCTGGGGGTTAAAGGGGGGCCAAAAGGTGTGAAAGACACTCTATTTTTGTGCAAAATTCGTAAGAAAGCGAAGTGTTCTTTGTTGAATTGTTCACCATCTGCTTAAATACTCTCTCAAAGAACACACCACAAATCTAGCATTTTATCTGTGTTCTAGGCATTCTTCCTATAGGTTTTAGGTTTTTCTCTTTATGTGAATATCATTAGAGACATCCTCCTTTGGTAATTGTGAATTACGATAACCCAAAGAGGTGAAGACAATGAAGAATGAAGGAGATTGTAAGGTTCACATCTTAAGTTCATATTTTTTTTTTACTATATCTAATGACATAGGTTTGAATCTGTATTTTTTATGTTTCGTTTTATTTTCCACTACATATTCTAATAGTTGATGAATGTGATGCATGATCGAAAACCAAAATATATTATATTGTTTCGTTTCCTCTAGCCTTGAATCACATTGTAAAAATATTTAATGTTCCTATCTCTGTATCCATTGCACTACTGATTTATGTTTCAACTGGGAACTGTAAGCTTTAAGTGCTTGCATATATTTATTGAGGTCAGACTTCTCTTATCAATGAGTATAGCATTTGTAGGATTGATTATTAGTTGTTTCGAAGTGCTTGTGAGTTCCTTCTAAACTACTACTTATCTATCTTCATCATATCTAGGGAATCCTTAAGCATCTTATTATAACCACCTTTGATTATTTTCAATGATTGCACACATTGAAGAGCTTGAGAACCTTGAAAGTGCTTATTAATAGCATCTCTTAACTGAGTCAAGTTGAGCATACTTCAAAAAGGAATTGAAGAACCTAAATGGACATCTTCTAGTTTTCATTTTGTTGTTAAGGAGTACATTGATTATAGTGTGATCCGAGAAGAGTGGTTCTCCAAATACAATATAATTACCTTGCATTTTGGTGAGCCAACTGCCATTGATTAAACATTTATCAAGCTTCCTTTGTACCAATGCATTGCTCTTTTGATGATTGTTCCAAGTAAAGATAGGTCTTTAAAATTTAAGATCAACCAAAGCAATATTGAAAGTAAGTTCCGTCAACTCTCTAATGTTTGCATGTGTTATGCTACTTCTTTCAGCTGAAGACAACACACAGTTAAAGTCTCCAACCAACATCCAAGGTCCTGAGTTGTTCATTTCAATTTCTTTCAAGACCTGTCATAGTTCAACCTTTTCAAATTCCTAATTATCTGTATAAACGATTGTGATTGCTATTAGTAGTCTGTCAACTACAATAATAAGCTTACAATGTAGATAAAGATGTCAAAAAGGGTTAGCTAGCACAATTTTGGCCCGAGTTAGCCCAACCCCTACCAGTGGCTCAACTGTTACTTCCAAAACGACATCATTTTGGAATTTTTTCTTTAAAAATGGAAGGTCAAGCTAACTGTCTAGTCATAGGCCAGGCCATGAGCCGGTCAGTCTGTGGTTGGGCCGAGCCACAGGCTGACCCATCCTGCTGCATTAACATCTCTAAATATAGTAGTTGTTCAATGTAAGACCAGTTTGTTAACATCAAATGATTTAGATCAAAACTGACAATAATCCTTCCATTGGGATTCTTGGAGTGATAATGTTTGCCATCCAATTGGAAGAAAGTGTAACCCTTTCGAAAACACCTCTTCTTTTATTTTTATTTCCAGTAAACCAACAAAACTCACTTGCTTAGAGGATAGGTAATTTTTTAATGCTAACTATTTATTAGGGTAGTTTAATGCCCTCACATTCCATATGGTGTAGATCATTCAGCTTGCTTAGTTTTAGGTTTCCTTTCATATTTACAATTGTTAGATCCACTTTCCTGCCACTACTCAAGCTCCTTTAAGGTCTCATCTACTTCATTTTGAATTTTCACTTTTTTGTTACTAAAAAATGGATTAATTACAAATCTAACTTGGTTCTTATTTTCTAGTTCTGATATCTTCATAAACTGTTGAATCCCATCATCTACTTCACTATAGATTCTCTATTGATTCTCTTGAACAGTTGCACCTTATAAGTTCAATAGAGTATGAAGTTCAACTTAAGGAGTTACTATCCTATATCTGCTAGTGATTGCATATTTAGAGTTTTAGAAATTATAAAAGCTTTAGCTTATTAGTTGGAGCCTTCCCGCACATTTCGAGCATTGCAATTAACCTGTATTGTATCAACTTGTTAAAGAGTTTACTGCTAACCTGACACTTTTTTATTTACTTGTGATACATCAGGTTTGTTGGAAGAAGTTTCTACATCTGTATCTTTATCAATTTGTTCCTTCTATATGTCTCATCTTAGGAATCCTTACCTTAGTACTTGTTTTGGCCTATGGCTTCTAAGGGTAAGACAAATGAACTTTGTCCTCTATTAAGTAACCTTCCCCATTATCTCATTATTGGAATAAATTCAGGCATAACTTTCCTATGTTCAACCTCAATACATACTCTTGCCTACCCAACCCTCTTGATATAAGTTGTGTTCTCATCCATTGTTAAAAGAACCAATATAACTTGCTAGGTGGCTCAAACTCTGAGAAGACCTGTATTCAAAAAGTACCTTATGTATATTAACCCACATACGAACGGTTTTGATTTAAGATCTATCAAGTGCGAAACCCATCTTCCATTTTCTCAAGAAAATTGGCTTACCTTATATGTTCCAAGGATTCATTTCCATGACTTTGTTTTTTGTTTCTTTTGAGAACACTTAAATATAAAGAGGTCATCTTTAGTTATCAGCATTGCTTGGAGTCTTAATTTTTTCCAACTAACCTTTGACCAACGTTATGTCAATGTGTAAGCCATTCTCTTGTCTAAAAAGTAACTAAACAAAGTTGCCTTTCATTTAGTTGCTCCTTACTACAACATTAGTTCTAGTAGAGAAACTGGACCATTTTTAACATCCTCAATGAAATATAACTTGACCAAGGATTGTGGGTCACCAATAATTCTACCCCAGTTTAGTTTCTCTACTTAAAAAGGTGCGGACAGAGGAGTAAGGTGAAGCTACAAAGATGTAAGAGTGTTTGGTGAGGGTGGGAACTCCTCTATCGGTGAAGGTTTGGAAGGTAAAGGTTGAGTGTTTATGGGAAACATATTACCATTAATAGTAACCTGTCAATCCCAATAATGAAATTCAAGGAGAAATATAGTTAACCAGGTTGTCAGTGTCGATTTCACCTTGGAACTAACATCAAGAAAGCTACCCCTCGATGGGCCTCTCCTTATGTGAGAGCTTCATTGCACTCTCTTCTCTCACGAAGGCTCTCGAAGGTTCATCCCAAAAACACTCTAAAACTTTCATACCCCTACAGCCATCACATAAAACAATGCTTTTATATTAAAAAATAAGGTTTGGGTGAGCTATAAGTGTATCACGGGCATGTATGATAGCGTCATGCCTGTGAGTCACCTTAGTTGAGGCTCATGGCTATGAGCCTCATATGTCACGCCCATGTAAAATGATTTATAGGCATGGAAAATGTGTCATGCTCATGAAGAAGATAAGGAAAATCAAAACACAAAGAAGAAGAACTAGTTGCTCACAGCCATGCACTTTTTGTCATGGCTGTAATATGTGTTTCATTGCTATGACAAATCATGCATGGTTGTGAGCAACATTTTCTTCTTCTTTGTGTTTTCATTTTTATTGTCCTTTATTTGCTCTAATCTTCTTCATTCTTGTCACATGAAGACAAGTGGATATGAATCTCCAAAAAATGTCTCAAATATAGTGCTTTCGACTCACTTTAACTCCTTTGCTTCCAAATTGTGCCTAAAACCACATATGAGTCAAAGTGAGTAACTTAATCAATTTCCAAGGCAATATTCAATAAGTGTTATTAAATAAATTCAAATTAAGAGCATTTACCACTTTCGAGAAGATTAAAAGAGATTTCATCATGTTTCTTTTAATTTTAATTTTCCTTTAGTTTTAGTGCTATGTCTTCCATAAGAAGGAACTAAATCTTTATAGTACCTAAATACAATGAACCCTGGACTAGATTTTCTAGTTGGATATTATTTTAGTTAAACTTATCCTTCAGTTTCATTATGATTCAATTATATATTCTTTACTATTCTTGAAATAATATGTCTATATGTTGATTCATGATTGATTTCATGCATTTGAGATTGATAAATCATTTGTATGAATTGACCAAGAATATTCAAAAAGAGTTGCATTGGTCTTTCATGCAATTTATCTATAACTCAAGCTATAAAATCTATAGATTATCTAAGGTAATTGCACTAAGTATAGGGCTCAAAGTTCCAAATGTCTATCGCAAAAGGACAACAAGTACTCGTAATGTCTCTTTTGATATTATCTTAGCGATAATTAAAGTGAATATGATAATTCATATTTAAATAAAAAACACTAAAAAATAAATCATCAAAATAAAAGAAACTAAGATAACAAAGAATAGAAAATTAACCAATGAATTAATGGTAACTGGACTTCGAATCACCCTAGGACATCTCATGCAATCATGATTTACTACTCAATTTAATCTATAGTTTATTAGATCGTGAAAATTCCCATCTTATGCTAATATCTTCAGTCTTATTAACTCTTATCCCTTGGTTGATTAACTGAAATTCCTTTCTAGTTTAAACCCCTAATATTGCATTAATTGATTTATGAATTTCACTATTATGTTTGAATCTAATCTAGAGGATTTATATCAATATATTTCTATTATGTTAGGTCAATTAATGCATCAGATTTCTCAATATCAAATTGCATGAAATCATACATGAAATAATATGTCAACAAAATTAGTTGAAGGATAATGAAGAACACATGGTAAAATCTTAACAAGATTTAAAAAGAAATTAAATTGAATCAAAATCATTTTAAGGTCTATCCCATATGTCATCTAATCTAGATACCAAAACAAGTTTAGCTTATGATCATAAAAAAACTAAAAAATAAAGAAGACTTGAAATGCTAGAAAACATGGCTAAATTACTTGAAATCTCCAAAAACTTTACTCTAGATTAATTAAAATCCACTCCATAGGGGTTTCTTAATTTTTTCTTCTCCTTTATGCTATTATAGAGACTATTTTTTGTGTATTTTCTATTTCCTCCTCATTTTTAGCTCAATCTTATCTTTTTTAAATTCAAATTTTAAATATAGACAAATATATAGGCACCAACATGATTATTTTAATGACCATATAGCTTAAATTTAATGTGTAAGGGCTTATAGAGTTAATATGTACATAACTGTAGGCATGTTATGTCAATTTGACCTTCTCAACATGGGTAAATTATCAACAAACCTCTAGACCCACATACACAACTATATACACTATCATGCACTCCATAATTCAATCAAAATAGCTCCAAATTGCTCTAAACTTGTCCAACTTTGTTCTTTTTTCCTTTCAACCTAAAAAATAAATATGGAAAACTTAAGTAACAAAATAAATAAAAATATTGAAGTAAAAAATTAAAATGCACTAAGTATGGGGATAAAAATATGACTATATAACCACTAATCAACATTCCCACATTTAAAAATTTTCCTTTTTTGGAAATTAAGTGGTATATATTTCCATACATGAGTAATTACAATGATGAGTAATTATTTAAAGATAAGACTGCGTACTACTAGACCTCCCAAAGTCCCATTTATCAATGGGACTTTCAGGGTTAATATTGCTATTATTATTGTACAGTGCTTTTATTAATTAAATTAACTTACATATCATAGAAATAAGGCAAGTTTGTTTATAATTGAAAATGTGCTATTAGTGCATTTATGTTTTACAACATTCTGGTTAATTTGATTTGTAAATTCCATATAAGTTTTGTAAATTATCTTATAAATCAAATACATTGTATTTTTATCAAAATCCATTCCTTTGTGTCAAATACAATATTTTGGAAGTCTAGAAAAACTTCAAAGAGCAAAACCACAGTTTAGATGAATTTCATTCATTTTCACTATTGTTTCCACTTTTCATTCTTTTATAATAGGTGCCTATTTTTAAAGTTGCTTCTTGTTAATACAATTCATTCATGTGTATCTTACAGGTGAGGAGTAATCTGGTTTACTCTTCTAATGACAAGGTATTCCAATATTTTACTTCTTTTAAGGACATCACATTTTTGTAATAGGCTTAATAAAGACCTAAGAATTATTTTTACCAATTTAGTAAGTCTTACAAGGAATTTTAAAATCATTAATAATATAAATGAATAGATTATGAAACAATTTATATTAATGTACAAATATACTCACTTTTCTATCTTTTAGATGAGGTTCCCTTATATATAATTAAAACTGCATGACATATCTCATAGGCAGTTTCATACAAATACACACTATTGAATTCACATATAGAGTGTTAATTTTTTAACATAATAAATCAATTGTGCAGTTAATCAAGCAAAGCATCATCATTAACTATCCAATATATTAGGACTAATTAGTCTATCACTACAAGAATAAAAGCCAATCTGCGACGTTTTTAAAACGTCACAAAATCTCCAAAAACATCGCAGATAATCTTTTGCGACATTTTAAAAAATGTCACAAAAAACGTCGCGGATTGTGATGTAGGCAAAACCTATCTGCGACGTTTTGAGGAAGATGTCGCAGTATGTATAAGCATTACGCGATGTTTATGAAAACATCACGAAAAAATACGCCTTTCTGCGACGTTAAAATAAAACGTTGCAGAATCGTTAATATTCCGCGACATTTTATTTTAACATCACAGAAAGTTAGTTTCCCCGACGTGTTGAAAAATGTCGGGGAAACCAACTTTCCGCGACGACATAATAAACGTGTCGAACGTAGAGGAATATTCTGAACGTCGCGGAATTCTTAATATTCCGCGGCGTTTTGTTTTAACGTCGCAGAAAGTGCATTAAAACGTTGCAGAATTTGGTTAAATTTTTTAAAATTAATTTAATTTTGTAATTTTGCAAATTTAATTTATTTAATAACTATTTGATATTATTATTTAGTATTGAATGTTATTTATTTATATCATTAATTTTAATAATTATTTATGTATTACAAGAATTTCAATTATGCAAACAATTTACTATTTAATTGCAATTTCCAAACATGTCATCATACATTAATTAATATAAAAAGTTTGTCTTAATTTAATAAGATTTAGATGTAAGTACATATATCTAATCTAAGCAAATATTTTGTGTAGAACATAAAAGTTCTAAAAGCTTTTTTTATTGTTCAAACTCAATTCTTTGTTGCTCCACTTCGGTAGTGAATCGATTTTGCGTTTGTTAAATTTTTTTAGTCAACTCATCGACTTGAGACTGTAACTCCTGATTAACCTTCTTTGACTCCTCTAGTTCGTCTTGAAGTCTCTTTCTGACCGAAGTCTTCCCTTGTGGTCGAGGCCCAACTCCTATGCTAACAATATAATCAGATCTTGTGCCTAACACCTTGTCGCATACTTTATCCACTGTCATCGGATGACCTTGCTCTATTGAATCTGCCAATTCCTTACACATTAATTCCTGAAAAATAAAGAAAATAAAGAACTAATTAGATACTAAAATTCATAAATTCTAAAAATTATTTGTATTTGAAATATGTACTCACCCCTTTTTCTTTGCATTCTGTAGTTGTCCATTGAGCTTTATTTTCATCATAATGAGTGCGATACCAGAGCTTCATCCGGTCACACTCTTCTCCATCTTTGTCACTCTGTTGTATTGAGAAATAATATTATTAATATTTATTATAAAATTTGAAATATCAACCAAAGTAAAATATAATCTAAAAATAATAACTTATAATCTCACGCCATATCGCTACAAAGGCCTTGGAGCCGGAGTTTGGTCGACATTTGACTTGACTCCTAGCCAATTTGGCTTTTTGACTTTTTTCTTAACAATAAACGTAAAAAAATCCATTATAACATCTATAAATCATAATTCATAAATACAAAAATATAATAAGTTATC
The DNA here is from genome assembly GCA_027575705.1 of Erythroxylum echinodendron. Taxonomy (NCBI): domain Eukaryota; kingdom Viridiplantae; phylum Streptophyta; class Magnoliopsida; order Malpighiales; family Erythroxylaceae; genus Erythroxylum; species Erythroxylum echinodendron. The sequence goes on along the minus strand of JANZXR010032342.1, from coordinate 1,170 downwards.
CAAAAAGTTGTGAAAAAAAATTTTGTGATCAAATTAACTAACCTTTGTAGCCGATTGGTCCCAATATTCACATAAATCCATCCACTCTGCCACTGTGACATTTTGTAGCTTAAGATCCTTTCCGTACTTGGAATAATGCCTTTTTAAATGAAATCTTTGATATTTAGACCTTAAAGAAAGAAATTTCTTGACAGTAGCATGTACTTCGGTGTCTGTCCTCATTCCCTTGATTTCTAGCTTTTGCTGCAAAAAATTATAAATTATGTCAGAACGCAATAGGCATATATTGAAAACACGTACAAAATAGATAGCTTTATAATACTTACGTCTAATTTATGAAATGCAATGTCCAACTCATCATTAGTTATTTTTTCTATTTTGTTCTTACAGGCAATGGAGTTCGGGATACCACACCAATATCACTCGATAATTTGGCTGACTGTATGGAGTTGGTTAGTCGTCCTTCAGTAAGGGAGATCTCTATCTCCAATCTCTTACCTATTGCCTTTTTAATCTTTTCCAATCCGTATCCTTTTGTGACACCCCTTGTCTTTTTCGGATCAGTCATGGCTCTTAAAATATAGCAACGAATATTTTACAATAAATATATAGCACAATCTTAATTGGTTAGATAAACAAAAACTATTAAACTTGAATGTTTAACCAATGTGATGTGGAAAATCATACCTGCAGTGCTTGCAGAGGTAGCATTAATACTGTGAAAGGGGCTCGTGTCATTTACTGGTGGCTGATTAGAAGGGGGAGGCGTGTTGTGAGAAGTTGATGGAGGCATCTCTTGAGAACTTGATGGAGAAGTAATATTGCGTCGCATTATCAAAATTTCTAGATACTTATCTCGAGGATGAGTAATGGGCGCAGATGTGACATCTCTTGGTGTTGGAGTAGGCTCAGAAGGTGCTGGTCTATGATCTTCTAGCTGTGTATGAGCAGATGGCTCATCAGCTACACCTCCAAGAAGCTGACGGTACTGTGACTGCAGTTGTGTCGGCACTAAGCTGCTTGGTGCAACCTTATTATTCTTCTTCGATAAACCAGGTCCCATATCAATCACCTGTATACAATTCGACATTATATTTCAATGATACTATTAATTGATTAAGTAATATTCATCAAACCATATTTAAAGAAAACAACACAGTCTACAACTAA
>JANZXR010032331.1:0-14348 GCA_027575705.1 Erythroxylum echinodendron | reverse complement strand
ACAAGATGAAGAGTATTACCGACTCCTTTGCTACAGCTTTAAATCCTCGTTGCGCTATCCTCTCCTTCTTCTTGTATTCAAATCTTTTGCTTTTGAATCTTATCCTTTAGCAATTTATCTTCTCCTTGTTGTATCCTCAATCAATTTGATTTACCTATTGTTCTTCAAGGACAACTAGGCTAACAAAATCCTTTGGTAGGAAAGGAGAAGAAATGTTTGGAGGAGATTTTCTTAGAAGCAGATGAACCAAAAATGAGATTCTCTCACTTGGTAATTTCGGTTCACCTTTGCCTGAAAGGACAGAGAGACTAAAAATTTGCAAGAAAGACTTTCTTACACTATCAAATTCGGTTATGCATGGAATGGAAGAAGAGCGAGGCATCAGATGCATCACTTCTTTCATTAATCAATCATAAAGGAACCAATAAATGAGACTCTCTTTATTTATCTTTAAAATGGCTATATGAAAAGACCATAACCTAAAATTGAACTACCAATTTCGGTTTTTGTAGGAAGAAAGAAGGAAGATGGTCCATCCAATGTACATCTTTTTTCTTTAATCAAATGAATGCTAATAGGTTACATGCTAACATTAAAAGATAACCATTACACTATTTAATAGTAAGTTCATAACTCCATTTAATGATGATAAACCATAATAAAGACCATCTTTATTTAGCATTTTAATGCCAAATGTGCAGCTGCACATTTAATCTAAGAAAACAGAAAATGCTACTTCTCTCTTTAAAAAATTTGTTTTAATATAATTAATGTAATCAGTTACATTAAACCAAAATCTAGCCCATTTCTAAATGTACATTTGGGCTTTTAATTAACCATTAATTAAAGCAAACCCAATATTCAATTATGGGCTTCTAATTAACCATTAATTAGAGCAAGCCCAATATTTAATTATGGGCTTCTAAAACCTCCATTTATATTTCTTACTTAGCTTGATAACCTTCCTTAAAGCCAAGTGGGGAATCTTATTGGACTTTGATAATTCAAGCTCCAATAAGCCCAGAATTAATTTAATCTCGTTAGAATTAATTCTAGCTTATTAACTAAATGTCAATCCACTAAAGACAATTAGTTGAACTCTTGGATTATGAAATATTATGAGAACATATATTTCATGTCCAATTGCACCCTATTTATAACCTTATTGTAGTCATCCGCACAACAAAGGGTAAAATTACCGTTTTGCCCTTATGTTGGTTTTTCTTTCTAGATCTCTCGGTTTCCATTATATGGTGATTAACACACAAGATCTCATATTGGTGTTAAGACTTAATGGGTAGCTAGTCCATCAACCTACTGGTGCTAGTTTAATCATCAAATCTCCTTAAAACATCTGGAAGTGATGATAGCACTATAAACTCTTTATTTGAGTGAATGTTCCCTGATACATGTTTCAATCAGTAACGGCCCACTTTCTTCTTGAAAACATACTTGATTTCAGATTCATTTAATAGTGTTATTATTGATAGTCAACAACTATCATGATATGAAACTCATCATTCCCTTGAAGTAAACTCTTTTACTTATATGGAGATAAATCGCAACACTACAATCTAAAACCGTAATCAAGCGACCAACTTGGATATTCAACTATGAATCAATTCATTTAGATTCTAATAATATACATGTTTCCCACATATCTCTATGTATTACTTACAAAAGAATCTTGGTACCTTTTGACCGGATATATAATGCTCACACAAATAAAACCAAACTCTTTTATTTTATTAATAATAAATATTTTCATTACAAAATTGTAACTGAAGAAAATAAAGTTACTTGTACATACTCTTGCTTTCCAGGGCACTATATTTACATAAATCCAACACTACCCATCAAATCTTAACACCAAGATTAGATGTTGGGTGTTAATTACCATGTAGAGTGAAACGGGAGATCTAAAATGGAAAACCAACATAAAGGCAAAATGATAATTTTACCCTTTAATGTGCAGATGGCTATAATATAGTTCATAATAGAGTTTGCGATAGGACATCGTATTAATAAATTGAAACATGGTTTCTCATAATTTTAAGTAATTCAAGAGTGTAACCAATTGTCTTTTGTGGAATGACATTTGGTTAATAAGTCAAAATTGATTCTAATGATATTAAATTAATTTCGGGCTTATTGGAGCTTGAATTATCTAAATAAAATTAGATTCCACACTTGAATTATGGGAAGGTTGTCAAGGAAAGTAAGAAAAATAAACAAAGGTTATTGGAAAGAAAATGAGACAGTTTGAACAGAAATAAACGAATTGGATTCGGGCCAATAAGATTGGAACAATTTAATTAATAGTTAATTAAATTTGATCTTAAGCCTATAATTAAATGTTAGGATTACACTAATTAATTTCTAATTATAAGCCCAAAGGAACATTTAATATTGGGTTAGATTTTTATTTAATTAATCAGATTAATTGAAAAAAATTATAAAAAAGGCCGGAAAATCAAATTTGTAATGGTCTTCATTAAATGGTTTAATGATTTTTAAAGGATAAAGATAACGTACAAGTGTTGTTTTTAGAAGGACCTTTTTAATTAGCTTTGATAAAATGCTCATTTGATGATGTATGTCCTAAAGATGTAAATGGAGTGGTCATTAAGGTCATCCTCCTCATCATTAACATCAAAACATTTTGATGATTCAAAAAGTCCAAGTGTTGGACTTGGAGGGACGGTAGTCATTTAGAAAAAGAAACTGCTATGTGTTGGATTTTGATGGAGTCAATTAATTTAGCTTTGATCAAATTTATGGTGCATAAATTTTTAGCTCTGCGTTCACTCCAAAGCCTTGCAAGTGTTGTATGCAAGTGCATCAGGTTTTTTAGCATTTGTTTTGTAAAATGAAGATGAACATTGAGCTAGGCTCAAAAAAACACTCTTCCAAAAATATTGTTTCGTATATAGCAATAGTAGTTCTCTCCATTGTTCTCTAAACTATCTGATTATAGCAAAGAGTTTGCTATTTTATTTTTATTTTTATTTTTCTTCTCCTTTCCCACAAAAGGATTTTGTTAACCAAGTGGTCCAAAGAGAATAAGTGGTAGATTAGATTGGTTGAGGACATAACAAGGAGAAGTCAAAGCTGTAGCAAGGAGTCGATAAAATTTTCGATCTTGTTCTTAATATATTTATTTTCCTTATACCATATCATATATGGATTAAAGTATGTTGATTTGGTGTTACACTTCTGCTATATTTTGATTACTGAAAAGGGTTTTGAAATCTTACATTTTAGCCAAACCAAGCATATTTTTGTTTTTCGTTCCAACACTATAATAGTAGTCTAGTTTTTATTTGGACTAGCAATACGACACATTATTGCATTAAATGCAAATGGCATGTGGGGTTTTTAAAATGAAAACGCACAGTAACAATATGGTGAACTGTAGGGTGGACCAAAAATTAATTCTCAAAAGAGAGAGAGTAGAATAGAGAAGGGAGAGTAGAGACGCTATGGTTCTCTCTTCACTTTTTCACCATTGAAGCAGCTATGAAGCAGATGATTGATGCTTGTATCATAAAAATAGAGATGGAAGGCTAGCTTCCCAACACTGGTTCAATGGGGATATCAACGCCCAGTCACGGTTAAGCCATTTTATCATATTAAGGTGTAATTTCTTTTCGGATTGTTATCTTGTTTATGCTGATTTCATTAGGTTTTGGAATGGATGATCTTATTATGTTATTTTGATTGTTTTATTTTGAACCTATTGCTATAAAATTGAATGTAATTCGTAATCATTACTTTTGATGTTTGATAGCAGCATCTAATGATCCTATATTTTTAGGAACAACATAACTTAGGTTAGATAACCCGAACATGTGAGGTTACTACTTATATTGATCATCTTCCACGTCATAATGCAGCTGCCAAATTAAATCAAGAGATCGTATCCTAGGTTATTTGGTAGTTGGGTATCTTGATTAAACAAAACCTAAGTGAAATCGAGATTAATAGAGCATTCTATTTGTCTCAAATTGATACTTTGAATAGAGTTGTAAAGATGTTAGGATGATGAAATATGTTTGCTCGTGTTTAGGCTGAGATTGAACCTTGAACAAGATTTTATGTATATTCGATAGTTTAATCATTTTCGATCGCTTCTTTTTATTTATTTTTGCTAGTTTAATTTTATTTTATTTTCTAAATTGATAAAAATACAAAAAACCCATTTATATTTTCCTTACATCAATTAATTTTGGTTAAGGAAATTAATCGAACATTCCTTGTGGATTTGATCTGACTCACCCTAACCACTAATTTTAGTGTGTAGAGTTAGGTAAATTTTGCAGCGTACTAGACACGCGCTGTCAAATTTTTTCCTCGTTGTCAAAGAGTATGGTAGTTTAATTTTCTTAATTTATTTTAGTTGGTGTTTTGTGAATATATTTGTTTCTTTTTAATTATTTGTGTTGATTTTTAAAACTTTGTGAGTGTTGGTAAATACTAGTGACCAGTTCTCCTCGCAGAGAAATTGAGCAACTTGATTTGGAGATTGAGAGAACACTATGATGGTTAAAAAGAGAAGAAAGAACATCTATAGTAGTATACCAAAACCCAAATTCGAAGCAACTATGGCAATTTCGAGAACGTTGAGGAAATTAGTTGCACCAGAAGTAACCCAAAGACCCCTAAGCATTACATTTCCTAATTTTGCTGAAATGTTACCTTTGAGTTAAAATCTAGATTAATTCATTTATTACCCAATTTTTATTGTCTTGTAGATGAGGTTGCACACGAGTGTCTCAAGGAGCTTGATGTGGTTTGTTTAAGCATAAAGCTTGCTAGGGTATGGGATGAGCAGATAATGTTGAGGGCTTTCCCATTTTCACTCAAAAATGTAGCGAATGACTAGTTATTTGATTTACTAACGAGGAGCATAAATACGTGGCTGGAGATGAAGAGGTTGTTCTTGGAGAAATACTTTCAGCCTAAAAAGCATTATTTGGAAGGAGATATATGATATCAAACGACACGAGATAACAAATAATCTCTTTTAGATGCAGTTCAAGAAGTTATATACTAGTTATCCGCACTATAACATTCCGAAGCAACTTCTCACCCAATATTTTTATAAAGGACTACTACTGATGGAGAGGAGATTAGTTGATGTAGCAAGTGGTGGGGAAATTTGTGAGAACACTCCCATTGAAGGAAGGATATTACTTGGGTGGATGACTGCTAACACTTAACAATTCAAAACAAGTCAAAGTGTACGGGATATGTTCAAACATGAGCCATCCAACTGATGAGTGCCCGATGTTGCAAGAGGGAAGTATAGAGTACATTAATGCTATAAAAGGGAACTTCCCGGCCTAATTCAACCGTACTCACAGACATATAACTCAAGTTAGAAGGATCACCCAAGCTTAAGTTATAAAGGGAAATGACAGCAAAATTACTTCCAGAATCAGTCACAAGGAACACAACAATATAAATGAAGGGCATAAGGAGCACAAAGAACCCCTTCTTCCAGTTCAAGTAATGCTATAGGTGAATTTATCAAGGTTTCTATTACTAACAGTCTTTAGATTCAACAAGATGTGCAGCAGCTTTAATAGAGTATATTGTAGCTTAATTAGAGTGTACAACAAATCCACCAGGAATCACAGGTAATTACACCAAAATTTGGAAAACTAAATGGATCAAATGGCAGTGAGGCCCAATCACCTAGAATCATAAAATGGAGGAAAATTACTATCCCAACCCAAGGTAAACCCAGAGAATGTCAATGCTATAACCTTAAGGAGCGGAAAGGAGATTAACGGTCCTAAGAGAACCCCACCCATGATTATTACTGAGGAAGAGATTGAGAAGGAATTAGGAAAGGAAAAAAATCTAACATTGAGTATGAAGGTAAAATTTGAAAGTCCCAATATTATTAAAACAAACCCTTTACCTTTTTTGAGTAGATTAATAAACCCAAACAAGGAGGAGTAGGATTAAGAGATATTGGATACCTTCTAAAAGGTGTAAATTAATATACCTTTACTCGAGGCAATTAAGCAAGTACCAAGGTATGCCAAATTCCTTAAAGAACTATATACACATAAGAGGAATAATTTGATCAATAGAGTTATGATGGATTTGGGTTCTTCGATTAATATGATGCCTTGTTCAATTTGTGCTTCTTTGAATTTAGGTCCTTTGAAGGAAATGAGTGTGATAATATAATTGGCTTACTGCACTAATAATTATCCTGATGGTGTGGTTAAGGATGTTTTTGTGCAAGCGAATAAGTTAATATTCCCTGTAGATTTCCATGTTTTGGATCTAAATAATGACACTTCATATAATATGATACCTATCTTATTGGGGAGACTGACTCTTAATATTGCTTAAGCTAGGATAGATGTTCGTGAGAGCACCCTCACAATGGAATTTGATGGTTAAGTGATCCATTTCAATATTTTTAATGCCATAAAACATCCTCCTGAGGATCATCGTGTTTTTTTTGTTGACATGATTGATCCTTTTGTACAAGAAAGGTTTAAATTAAGTTGCAAGGATCAATTGAAATGGTTTTGACTAAGGTTATGGAAATAGAAGCCAACATTGATGTTGAGATGGGATAAGAGCTTATGGAAACGAAATATGCACTAAAATCATTATAAAACTTCCCAAAAAAGGTATGATTTGACTTCTATATAACTACTTAAAGCTCACCAGAAGTTGTTACCTTCTGATGTGCAGGCACCAAAATTGGAATTCAAGCCACAACTTAAATACCTAAAGTATGCTCATTTGGGAAATAAACAGACTCTCTCAATGGTCATTTTGGTGGTGTTGACTTCAAACTAAGAGAAGAGGCTAGTTCGAATGCTGAGAGAGCATAAAAAGGCCATCGGGTGGACTATCATAGCTATCTAAGGGATAAGCCCTTCTATATGCATGCAACACATTTTGTTAGAGGAGGATGTAAAAGCTACAAGGTAAGCTCAGTAAAGGATGAATCCCCCAATGATGAAAGTTGTGAAGAAAGAGATGTTTAAGCTTCTTGATGTTGGGGTGATCAATCTGATCTCCAATAGTAAGTGGGTAAGTCTTATCCAGGTGATTCCAAAGAAGTTTGGAATCACCGTTGTGACAACCCAGGAAGGTGAGATGGTTCCCATCCGAGTGTAAACTAGGTAGCGAGTATCTATTGGTTATAGAAAGTTCAATTCTGCTACTCATAAACATCGCTTTCTCCTTCCTTTTATTGATCAGATGCTTGAGAAATTAGCTAGCTATGACTATTGTTGCTTTTTTGATGACTTTTTAGCTTATCTACAAATCCTGGTCGCATTGGAAGATTAGGAGAAGACAACATTTCCATGCCCATTTAGTATGTTCGCTTATTGAAGGATGCCAATCGGATTATGTAATGTACCTACCATGTTCCAAAGGTTTATGGTAAGCATTTTTTCCAAATATGTTGAGAAGATTGTTAAGTATTCATAGATGATTTTAGTGTGTATGGATCTTCTTTTGATGAATGTCTTGAGAATATTTCCATTATCTTGGAAAAATGTATAGAAACTAACCTTATGTTGAAATAAGAAAATTGTCATTTTATGGTAGATTAAGGTATAGTTTTGGGCCATGTGATATCTGTCAAAGGTATTGAAGTAGACAAGTCTAAAGTTGATCTTATTTCTTCTTTACCTTGCCCCTCTGCTGCGAAGGAAGTATGTTCTTTTGTTGGGCATGCAAGTTTTTATTGAAGGATTATTAAGGACTTTTCAAAGCTAGCAGCACCACTATGCAAGCTTCTACAAGAAGATGTCTCCTTTGAGTTCGACAACAAGTGGGAAGCATTCAACAAACTTAAGGAGCTTCTGACATCCCCATCATTGATTCAACTGCCAGATTCGAACCTTACCTTCGAAATCCTATATGATGCAAGCGATTATGCAATAAGGTGGTTCTAGGACAACGAGTGGGAAAAATTTTTCGTGCTATCTACTATATTTCAAAGACTCTAAACCCAACTAAATTGAATTATTTCACTATTGAAAAAGAATTGTTTTGTGGTTTTTGCTTTGGAAAAATTTTGGTCGTATTTGTTTGGTGCTAAAGTGATTGTTTATTCTGACCATAGAGCTTTATGACACTTTCTCACAAAGAAAGAAGCAAAACTAAGGCTAATCAGATGTATTCTCCTCCTGTAGGAATTCGACTTGGAGATCATAGATAAGAAAGTGGTAGAAAATGAGGTGACGGATCATCTCATCCATTTGATAAAGGAAGAAGATGATGTCCCTCTGTGAGAAACCTTTCTAGATGAGTAATTATTTTCCACCGATGCAACACCGCCATGGTATACAAACATTATCAATGTTTTAGTTACTAACAAATTACATGATGGTTTGTTAAAGACTTAAAGGGATAAGCTATGGATGAAGTGAAGCATTACTTAGGGGGTGACCTATATCCTTGAAGGCATTATGTAACACCCAAAAACCCCCTAAAAGGATATATAGATGCCACACAAAACATTCCTAAAACATACTATATTATTCCAACACTTGAAAAAAAAAAAAAGGCAATATATACTTCACATTACATAAGTTGTGTTATTATCAGAACATAATATATATAGGGTCCTTGTCATAAGCATGCCTTAAATCCAAATCCATCATGTATTAAAGTTTTTACAAACCATTTACCAAAAATTCAAAATGTCTCATATTATAAGATACAACTTAAAAACAACTCAAACAAAACATCTTCCAAGCATATCAAGTCCCTTATTGGCCACTGCGGTTGTCCTTGCCTTAAGTCTTCTTATTAGAACCTACATAGAGGCAAATCCATAGTGCTAAGCATATAGCTTAGTGAGGAATAACTAAACAAGATATAAAATGGTAACTGTTTCTAATAGTCGTCTAACATTCATATGTTCATAATCAAATCAAATCATAAGCAGCCTTTAATTGTTTATATTTAAGAGCAACCAAAACATTACGTGTCTCATAATGATTTATGAGTTATGAACAAAACATACAAATATCATAATAAAATTTCGTTGCTTTATAATAGAATGAACAAGTCTTAAAATAGAACATAATTATGGCAAAGCAGATCAGAACTTGTATCAAATTAGAATTCAGCTTGTATTAGATCATAATTTATCTTATTTCGAATCAAAACTTGTTTGTAACATAATCTAACATGCATCATAATACAAATAAGGTTATACTGTTAATCCTTTTACAGAAGTGAGTAACGGGACCAAAACAAGAGATATTTATGATTAGTATCACAGAACAAGAGAGACTTACATCTGACACTGAAGTGTCTATACAAGGAGACACCAGAGTGTCAATATCAGTTGACACCAAAGTGATACAAGAGCAGCTGTAGACCCTTCTATGCATGCCCATTTACCCACGAATAGGATTTAACAGTTTTAAAACAATCCATTTCAGATTTCAAAATCACAAGCAAATAATGTAGTGCATAACATATTTCTTTATTACATTTTTCTCACATTGAACTTATTCCCTCCCTTTTAATCAAACTTAATATGCCTTATAAACATAAGCATTTGCATCAATATATCAATGCAACATTAAATCATTACATATTACATAACATTATAGAAATTCTCAATTCACAAACATCCATATCACATAAAACCCTTATAACATATTTGTATTCTTAAGAACAAATTTATCTTGAACATACCGTACCTGTTACATTAGACACATTAGTAAATAATCACAAATTCTTTAAGTTATTACCTCAATTAATAGTCCATAACTAGGTTAACTTCTACTCAATTAATCAAACATAATCTAAGTTCATTTTGAAGCTCAACTAAGTTCAGTTTGTGGCACCCCCTTACTGTAGGGTATGCACCGGGATGCCCGTAGGTCATTCCGGTACATATCCTATGATAAGGGTGAGCTACGTGCGATTAGTACATTCACTCCACATGGCATCACACTAATTTTAACAATAAAGCATTAATAGAAAACCACAATATTTTTGAAATCAACTTCTTCCTCATTTCATTCCATCAAAATAAAAAATTTACACCTTTATCATCCTGTACCATCTGTACATAAATCCAATACCCTAGTACAAAATGCTATATGAAAGAGGAAAAAGAAGCAAATCTATCTACGTCGTCCCAAAAGTCCCAGCTGACCAACCTATAAACCATGACTTCTCTCGCCAACACAATCTACACGGTTGGAAAAGTCACTCTGAAGCTAAGAGTCTACTCTCGGTCCTGAAAAGTCAACATTGCAATTTTGGTAAGTTTTACGAACTCAGTGAGGTAACCATCATCGATGGTTCACTCAATTCATACAACACATTAAACATAGCACAAATTTTCTATCAATCAAATGTCACACATTTATCACATAAGCAACACTTGGTTCTCATATAAGTATAACGCATTAAGCCTTTCACTCAATCAAGCACATTTAAGTAAAAGCATATGACATACTCATGTGACACTTTTCCAATTATTACGGTGTTGTGACTGAGTGCCTGAACTGTCCCTTATAGGGCTCATTAAACGTTGAGCCTGAGGCTCTAAATCACTATTGAGCTCGAGGATCAAAATCACTCGTTGAGCTTTAAGCTCTATCGTTGGCTGCTTGGGTCACAACTGTCATTATCTGAACATGCATTCATGGATGAAATGCATATGCCACAATCATTCACATTATTATGCACGTATGCACTCAATCAATCACATCATAGACATATAGGTCTCCAATTCACATACAAGTAGCACTTCAATATCACAACTTCCCAGTACACAGTCATCGGACCTTCTGTCCGGAATCCACAATCACAAACAATTCACATTCCCACCATTATTCACCACAAATCATAAGGAAGACAAAAATTGAGAGAAATCGTCTAGGCTACTCACCAATAGCTTCCGAAGCTAATGCCTGGAAGTCTCGGCAACGTCGGTAGGTTGACATTCCAAATGCGCCTCTATAATAATTCAAATACACATATATTACAAATTGTACAATCAGAAAAGTATAATAATGCACATGCACGAATTTAAATGTGTACAATGCATGTTCGTGACAATCCCAGTATCAATCATAAATTTAACCCGAATTTTTTTCCCAAAATAATCAATTTCTATTCTTTTAAATGGTCCACTCACTTTGATTTAATCCTTTATTGTCATATAAATCTCAAAATCCAAAACAATACATGGAGGGGTAAAAGAATGTTTTAGAAAACCAATTCTTCGAAAATTGGGTGAATCGGAGGTCGGATGCAAAAGTTAGAAGCAAAAGAATGGCAAAAAGGGTCAGATGAGATAAAATTAAAAATGGCCTGCTCGCACTCGCGAGGGTCCCGTGGCCCGCAAGCTCTCACGCTCACGAGGAGCACGTAATGTGCTCATCCTCACGCCCACTAGCTCTGAGGCTCGCTAGGAGCCTGTAGTGCGCTCGTCCTCGCCCTCGCGAGGGCCAGCTTCCCTTGCCTACCCGACTGCCAAATTTTGTTCTTTCATACTTATTCTTTTTCCAAAATATACAACTTTTCACTCAGGAGTCCAAATTTGAAAAATTTTGTATCAATAGAAAGATAACATAAAGACCTACAATTCCATGAAGAACTCATAGACAATTTCCACCTCTATAAGGATCAAAATTCACTTCAAATTATCTATCCTGTAAATCTCATCCTAAATAGTAATACAACTTCTAAAAATCATAACTTACTATTCCATTCTTCAAAAAATTCCATAATTTATATCAATGGAAAGATTAAAACACAATATACAACTTTCATGAATGACTTAAATGCAAATTCTACCTCTAACTAGTTCAAATTCTCAATCAGAGTTTCTGTCCTGTTACATATCACCTAAACCATATCCACATTTCACAAATTCATATTTTTCAACTCCCACGTCCAAAAATGGCATATTATACATCATTAAAAAGCTATGACATTCCTATACAACTTTTAATAAGACTAATTGCTCCAATTCAAACCAAAACAGTCCAGAATTTGCCCCACAATATAGTATCCACAAAACCTACACTTATGGACATTTTCACACACGAAGCACATTAATCTTTCGAATACATTCTAAAGTCAACAGATCATAACTTTCAACCCTTATATTGAAAAATGTCATACTTTGTAGAGATAGAAAGATAACAAGAAAAGCTACAACTTTCATGGAGAGTAATTTAGCAAAATCTGCCTCAATCAACCCAGATTAATTTCCAAAGTTTCAGATCACTAAATTTTCGAGATACTGTTCATCCCTGCACTTTTTTCCACATTCTAGTCCAAATTTGGAACTTTTCAAGCCAAAATTAAACATCACTTCCTTCACACGAATTATAGCCAAACAACTCTAGTTTAATTCAAGCCAAACTTCATATCAATTGCATAACCATATAAAATGTTATGGCAAAATATTTGAAACATGCACAAGTCAAAATTTCCAGATTATCATCCAACTCTTTGTCTACCTCTTCCTTACCATTCCCTACCTTATAACCATTCAATTCACTCAATATACCAACCCTACTAAATCAAAACCTCCACTTGAACAAGAGTCCACAAATTGACAGCAACATACTCTCAATCCTTCAAATATTTGTACACCCATGTAAGACATCAATTAACTTCCAAAACCTCTAAAACGTCTCTAAATTATATTTATCACCTTCTACCTCATCAATCATCAATTAAGGCAAGAAATTCACAAGCACACACACCCATATACCCCAAAACAATTATCATACAATTAAGTGTAAAAACATCACAAATAATGTAAATAATGACAAAACCATAAGATAACATGTTTCTTACCTATTAAGCTTCCAAATCTTCAACTCTTCAAAATCTCACAAACTCTCTACCCTTCACTACCACACACGACCATCACCATCATAAGGGGCTGAGGTTTAGGTTAGGATTGTTAATGAACCAAAAGAGGAGAAAGCAAGTTGAAAGAGAGTATACGATGGTCACAAATTTAAGAAGCAAGGAAGAAAAGTAGCTACGGAAATGATGGAGAAAATCCACTTAAAACACCAAAAACCTTGTTAAAGAAGAAGCATCGTGAAAGACCAAAGAATAGTGAATTTTTTATGAAAACTATGCAACATGGTGGCACATTAGGCAAGTGACACATGTCACACTTTAAACTCCTTACTTAGGTTCTTTCCAATACAATTCCAATTTCTACTCCAATTTCTGTCCAAAATTCCAATGGCTCAAAGCAATAATTCCTAAATTCCTGTATCTTAATTTCCAGTGCCATTGGACAGTCATTTTTGTTACCGGTAAACCATTATTCAGCCACTTGGCATGTTTTCTAGTCCAGAAATTACCCCAAAAGTTTATAGAAAAATTTCTAAAATTCACTAAAAATCGGAAAACCAAAATGACCCTCTCCAACACAATTTTTCATACACACAAATCATATTTTTCATAACAATCACATTTATCAACAACAATACCGAGAAATGTCATGAATGCATGTACAGTCATTTACATGTGCAAAAATACACTATTCCCTTGTATGTGTATGCATGAACATGTCAAGACAATTCTAAGCACTCATAAACTATTCCAAATTACTATTCTACTCTTCTCATTGGTGATGGGATGTTACACAGTTAAACCAATATTAAGTACCTTAACAATATATACACTACAAGAAAATAGTACAATTTGCGACGTTTAAAAAATGTCATAGAATCTTAAAAAACCTCACAGAATACAATTTGCGATGCTTTAAGAAACATCACAAAAAAGGTCGTGGAATGTGATGTCGGCAAAAGATTTCTGCGACGTTTTCCGTAGAACGTCACAAGAAACACTACCATTCTGCGACATTTTAAAAAACATCACTAAAAGACTGTTCTTTCTGCAATGTTTTCCAGAAACATCACGAAATGTCACATTTTGCGATGTTTTACGAAAACGTCACAAAAAGCCATAACGTTGTGGAAAGTCAGATTCTGCAACATCTTTAAAACGTCGCAAAATGTTTTAAAAAAATGTTACAAATAGAATTATTTTCTTTTAATTATTATTTTTTCATTTTTACAAAAATAAGTTTAATTTAATAAATTTTAATTTTGATAATTATTTTTTAAAGAAAATTTTAAAAAATCTTATTTGTTTAATAACTATTCAATATTATTTATTTAATTCTTCAATTTTTAATATATCGTTAGTTTTAATAATTATTCATATATCACATGTAACACCCCATTATCTCAGGGTACGCACCGGGACGCCCGTAGGTCATTCCGATACATATCTTAAGATAAGGGAGCGCTACGTGCAATTTCTACAAACTCCACATGGCATCA
>JANZXR010032301.1:0-14350 GCA_027575705.1 Erythroxylum echinodendron | reverse complement strand
GTGTTAAATGATGTGTTAAGTGATGTGACACGCCACCCTCGCGGGGCACGAATTCGGATATCACTGTCGATATCGGGCTCGGGTTCGGCGGGAGTGGGGTGTTACACAATCAATTCAGCTTCTAACTCTATTTGATCAATTTGAATCAAATACCATTTATAGGCTTCACCAATTATTGTAGAACTACCTATCGGTATACTCACCTCTAATTCATATTTCAATATTTCTCTTTTATAATGCAGTCTAAATGCTAGACGGGGTGCAATAAAATAATGCATAGATCATAGATCTAGCAATGCAAAAGCTTCAAAATTAAATATATGCAACACACATGGAACGACATCTGGGGAGTTCTGAGCCTCCTGCCTGGTCATAGCATATACTCTAGCTTAAGATTGTGGTTGATTACTTCCCACCTTAGTCCTTACAATAGGACTCCCTGAACTCACTCTACCTCAACCTCTGCCTCTTTGACTAGATACACTAGCTCGGCTCTACTGGACAGTTGTCTCGATTATCACTCCTCACTTCATTCCAGACTGTGCCCCAAAATCTATAGAACAGTCTCTAATCTGATGATGGTAGGAGCCACAATGAAGGCAAGCTCCTGTTAACTTTCAGCATTCCCTACTATGCTTCTTTCCATAATGTTCATAGCTAGGCATTTGTCTCGATGCTGTACCTCTACCACTGCCAGACTACATAAAATTGCCACTCTATCTAAACCCCAGCTGTCTTGATCTAGCCAGTGGTTGAAATGATCTATTCTAGCACTTACTAAACCTTCTGCCAGAATCAACATGAGATTCACTAGGGCTCTTCATTCTAGACTCTTGTCGGAATTCCTCTTGGTTATCTCTTAACAGTTGTTCTATTCAAATTGAGACTGCTCTCAACTCAGTCAAACTACTTAGGTTCGTTATAGCTAGCCTTGTCCTAATCTCCATATTCAATCCATCTTCAAACCTTCTACACTTTTCTTCCTCAGTAGGAATCAAGGCAGTAGCATACCCCATCAGTTCAATAAACTTTAACTCATACTTTTCCATAGAGAGATTGCCCTGTTTTAGATCCAGAAACTATTTCATCTTTCTGTCCAGGTAGATCTTGGGCATGTAATTATCCTTTAAGACTTTCAATAAGTCTTCCCACTTTAAATCACAAGGTTTGGTGGCACTGCTTGGAATAGTCTTCCACCACTAGTATAGTAGACTTTGTAGTAACAAAATTGCGTAGTCAAACTTCTCGTCTAACTTATAGTCCATCTGATCAAACACACTCTCTATTTTCTCTAGCTATCCTTCGGTCTCACCAGGGTCTGTACTTTCGTAGAAGTCCATAGCCCCCTATTTTCTTAGTTCATCATACCTCCTTTCCTTTCTCTCAGAAATTCTCAAAGGCATTTGCTCAGGTCGAGGTACGAAAGACTCTAGGTTAGTTGGTAGTCCAACTTGATCACCTATGGCGGATGGCCTATAATAGACAATAACCTCGATTATTATCTAAAATTCTCACTATATGTCATGTTCATATGCTTATATTTGTCCCTAGAGATGTCAAATGATGATCTGATACCAGAACCTATAGCGCCTCACTTCGACGAGGCATACCCAATATCTCGTGGACATTTGGGCACACACTCTACAAAAGAGGCATGCTATCACATTCATTTATATGACATCATATAAATAAGACAATATATCCAAAAGATCCATTTCTCATTTCATAATAAAACATAATACACTATAGCTTTTCATTTTCAAGATCCATACATATATAGTGTTTACTACACTTTACAACATGTTCTATATGACATGAGATCTATAAAAAAAACACTTGATCTAAACTCTACAGACTTAGCTGACCGACCCTTGAGCCATTTCTTTTATCCAAAAACACAGTACTAAACTTCTTCTAAAAAGTCTTAATAGTTAGGATTCCTCTCTTATGCCAGAAAAGTCATATTGCAATTTTGATTAGTTTTGCAAACTCGGTGAGCAAAGTGCGCTCACTTATATCAAATCTCACAAACAGTTCACAGACAATTCATATCATCACATAATGCACATCATTTCACTAATCATGATATTGCATCAAATATTATTTTGTTCATTTATTTCACATTTTTCATTCAGAACAATTCAAACAATTCATCTCGATCAATTCAAACATACAATTAAAAATGTATATGCAATGCACATATGACTCTCATTCAATTATTATGTTGTTGTGACTGAGTGCCTTTTTAATTGTTTCGTAGCCGTTGTAGATATCGGGCTCATCGATAACTATCCCATATCTGTTGTAGATACTAGGTTTATTTCACTAGTGAGCCTATAATGATGACCTTTATTTGATCATGCATATCATGTAATGAAATGCATCAATTATCATGTCATATGTAATCATTCACTTTCATTTATCATGTACCATCACTTTTACATTTTCATCAGACCTAAATCTGGCATTTAACAATCATGTTGAGTACACTTATTTCTTTCTCATTCATATTTAATAAAGCACTTCTAATACATTCCCAATTATCAAAATCCTCAAACCATCAATGTCCAAAATTATCACACACACACGATTATCAATTCAATAATTGAGATTTAAATAATTACATTCAAGTTTAGTGAGAACATCTAAGTTACTCATAGTATGCTCCAGATAGCCATTGCCTCAATGTATCGACAATGTCTAGATATGGTTGTTCTATTTGCACTTCTATATTATGCAGTACACATTTACACACATTATTAATTTGCATAATCACATAAACATTCATTCATATACATATGTTTATCTATCATGTGTAATGCATGCTCAATTTGACTATTCCAGGTATATTTCCCCAATTCAAATCTCATGATCATTTAACGTCATCATTCAATCATTCTTTTATACTTAATACACCTTACTCACTTTAATCACTTAATCCATCATCAAACTAGGTTCATTCTAGACCTCATTTAAGCCTAAATACATTATAACAAAGTACATTAGAATTAATTGTTTCATACATCACTCAAAAGACAACATTCTCTCTTTATGCTTGCCCACGATCATGGTGGATGTTCGCAAGATCGTGACAGAAGCTCATGGAACTGGCCACGATCCTAGGGACTTTCCCACTATCGTGACCGAAACCAACTTCTTCCAGGCCACGATCATGAGGACTATGCCACGATCGTGCCCTGTCTGTCTTCCTCCATTTCTCCACGAATTTAACAAACATGGAAACATCATCTACACTGCAAATTTTCCAGAATTCTTACGCATTTATACAACTTCATTTCATACAAATCAAGTGACCATATTAATTACATAAACTCTCATAAAAATCTACTCAATTGATTCTTTATCATTCATTTAACTCTATCATACATGCATTCTTAACTCTTTCCATACTGTATTCAAGACATCTCATGCATAGTTAATCATTTAGACTTCATAACATCTTCAATTGTTTTCCTCAATTTCAACTCCAAATCATCCATAAAACAACTCGTAGCTTAAGGTTCATCAATCATACAAAAATAGAACATATCATCTATTATTCACTATTATACCAAATCCTTACTTCTTCTCAATTCAAAAACATTACTTAACACCTTTCTTAAGGATAAATTTCTCCTTCACTATATCGTTATTTCATCTACATAACAACTTATAACTAATGGTTTTCATACCCTCAAAATAAGAACATAATATATACATTCATCCACCAAATTTTCTAGCTCTCATTCATCAACAAAAAACAGGACATGTACGTATACATTTATCATCAACTTTTATCACTCATTCATCACCCTTTTAATATCAATCTATCTCAAAAATAATCTCAATATCAATTCAAGATTATTACTCACCATTTACACAAAATAGGACATGAGTATGTCCATTTATTCATCCACGATACACATATAGTTAAAACTTTTTTCATAATCATTCAATCTCAAAATAATCACTATATTTGTCTCATTTACAACAACCTATAAAGATTAATGTATAACTTGCTTGATTAGGCTCTAAGAATCTTCAAAATCTCGTAAATCCTAACTCCCCATGCATATATGATCATCATATTTCTAGGGTAGGTTAGGTTAGTTTTCATTAAGAAGAAGAGATCGCAAGGATCTTGAAGAAACAAAGTGAAAGAGTTGGGCAAGATCAACATTATGAGTTTTAGTGAGAAAAATAGTGAATAAAAAGAAGAAGAAAAAAAAAAGAAAATGAAGAGAGAGCATTAAGCCAATGAAAAAAATGAAAGATGGTTCTTTAAATAGGTTAGTGTCATAGGTGAGTGTGGTGAGTGGTAGTGACATTTATCACCTCCCCATGGTTCCATTTGGTCCTTTTTATGACTAGGCCATTTATCTTCTAATTTCTAGTCCAATTGTCACTCATTTTTCTATAACACTTACCAATTATCAACAAATCATAATGTCACTTTTTTCTACTACCATTTATCAATTGCCTTGTTACTGGGCACTTTTCCTAGTCCCAAAATTCCCAAAATTTTAAAAATTTCTCAATTTTCACCAAAATTCCTATATCAATAATTATACTCACCAAATCAATTTTCAAGATGAAATGTTCACTATTCACATCATAACCACTTTAAAATCATTTATACCTGGAAAATGTCCATTAAGTGCATGTATAATCATTATAATGTGTATAAAAAATCAAATTCACGCGTGCGTATGCTAATGTTATGCATAATTATGAAATGCATATCCTAATTTCTAAATAATATTTCTCATATACAGAAATCTATGGTTCTAACCCTTAGTATGGGAAATTAGGATATTACATAACGGTTGATAGTTAAAATCAGGAGTAGCTAACTACTTTAGAGTGCTATCATTGTTTTGACCTGCCATGCTAGAATCAATTTAAGAAATGGAATCACTAAAAGAATTAGAAAGTAAATCTAAAACTATTTGAATTCTTGGTGATGAATCCAGTTTCCTATCAGATGATGACGGATCCTCGGAACTTTCTTTAACTTGTCTTCTTGCTTTGTGTAACATTCTTTCAAGTTCTAGATCAGATTTCAATTCATTAATGTGAGAAGATTATGTCATGCACTAAAACTAACCAAACAAGAAAAGAAATTAATCAAAAGTAAAAATCGAAATAAAGATAACAAAACAAAACAAAATATAACAAATAAATTTAAAAAAGCAAAGGATAATAGCTCCGACAATGGCGTCAAAATTGATTATGCGTCGTAACATTACCAAAATAACTAAACGAAACTATAGACAGTGATAAGTATAGGTCGATCCCATATAGATTAATATCAAATACTTTCCAAATTATCTATTTAAGCAAATAAGGGGATTTTCAATTTGAAACAAATTAGAAGCAAAATTACATTAAATCCATGAAAATGAATCAAATCAAACTGTAGCAAAATGATAAAGTCAATTAATAAATTGAACATCGATTAATTGGTTTATCTTAGCCTAAGCACAATTTCACAACTAACGTTGAGTTATCATCTTTACTCCTCCTTTTAAACTATTAATCATGAATTAATGGCAAGCTCTATTAATTCCGGTTTTTCTTTAAGTTTTAGTTAATTACAAAGTGCCTACTAATTAACCCTTACTATCGGGAAACCTAGAATAACCTCCTTAAGTTTATACAGACATCATCATCATTATAATTAAGAAAAATAGATCAATTTAAGTAATAACCACACAAGCACAAATTATTTAACCTAAGCTACGTTATTTCTAACTATTTAGTATCATTAGTTGTTACAAATAATCTTTCAAATGACTAACACATATAATATTCAAGATCTAGCTATGGTTAATCAGAAAAATGATTCAATAGAGCAATAAACAATTTGAAAAGATAGTAGAACACGATACCCAACACTATATATTTAATGTGCTCCTTGGCCTCGATTCAACCTTCGGATCGGCATTAAGTGATTTAGCCTTCCATTTCCTTCTCCAATCTCCACGAATCAACTCCAATAGCCTCCATTATAGTTGGAAAATGACTACAAAATGATGAAAAGAGTGGTCTTCTGCTATTGTTTAAGTTTCTCCTCCCATTTTCTAGCAACCAAACTCTCCATTCACTCTCAGTTTTTCACCCTCCTTTCAGTCGAAACTTCCTATTCTTTTCTTATTCAGGATCTATATTGTTCTCCACTCACAGACACTAGCTCCACTTATGTATATACAGCCTCCACTAACCCATATTTAGCCTATAGTTAGTGTTGTTTTAGCTCATTTTCTAGTTAACGTTGTTTTAGCTCCTTTTCTAGCTCACCACCTACACATCAACCCCGCTCATGTTCTTAGCTAGGTTATGTTAAGTTTTTGGATAGTTGTCACCCCTTTCTTCACTCTTAATCAACGTTTTCTTCTTAGCAAAAGATGAAGCACATATGTTCAGCCTCCCAACCCATCAACCGAACTTCACACATTATCCCTTCCTCCACTCATGTTTTTCTATCCCATTTTTAACCCCCCATCGACAACTACTCTCTCATATTTTTACTCAAAATCTAGGTTAAAATGAGGTAAATGGACAGCTATCTTTCAATGGACAGTTGTTTATACAAATTTTATTGGAGAGAGCTATTTCATGGGTGTGGTAACATAAATCATGGCTGTAATAATTTGGAATGGCTGTAAAAACTTTACTCACATGTTTTAGCCTCTTTTCTTCATTCAAAAGTTATGTACAACATCATATGGTAGCTAGGCTTTTCATAAGATAAATGGACAGGTGTTACATTCTCATGCTTCAGCCCTCACCATCCATCATTTAGTCATCATTCTCCACACTTCTCTTAGAATAGAATATCATGTTATGGTTAAATGGACGTGTGATGGTTATGCAAATTCCATGCAAATGTGAGCTGCTTCATTGTTTCTTATTCTTGATTTTCTTTTACTTGCTCCAATATTTCTCATTCTTGCTCCATGAAGACAAAGAGTATAGAAATTGAAAAGATGGCTTTAATGAACATGCTTTCAGGTCACTTTAATTCCTTCACTTCCAAATGTACCTAAAATCAAATATGAATTAAAGTGAGCATCCTAAGCATTTTTTAGGTATTAATCACTAAATTTAGTATATCAAATATATCAACATTTAAACACATATCACAAACCTATTATAAGAATTCACATAATGAACAAATGCCTTCACAAGGGTTTTTAATTAGGAAGAGATTTCAGCCAATGACCTTAAGGATAGGAGCTACATTGCTCCGGAGAAAGTATAACTTTAAAATTGGATAATTCCTATTGGTCTAATTAACTAAGATTAATCATTTAGTTAAGGTAAATTCAAGACATAGGAAATGTTCTAAAGGAAGTCTACTTGAGTCTTACTTATATTTGATTGTTTTAACCTTATTCATTTTCTTAACTTAGTGATTTTAATTAATTTTGTTTAATTTTTAATCAATAATTGACTTTATTAAATTAAAAATAATAAGATAGTATTAGCAATTCTAGTCCTCGTGAGATTGATAGTCAATTTACTAATCTATATTATAGGTAATGATAAGTGCACTTGCCTATAAAACATCAAATTTTTACTTCATTCCCAGTGATTGAAATATTAGGAAGCTTTATTTTTATTAGTCTAATAACCTTTTATTATTTTTATAATTATTTATTTATTTTGAACATTAGTTTCTTGATCCTATAGTTATGGTTATATTATAGGTGTAATTTATTTAGTTTATGACTAGGAGTAGTCCTAGATTAAATACACCAAAATTTATAATATACTATGGTTCCACTTGAGCCAAATCCAAAGAATAATTTATTTGGCTTATAATATATTATGGTCTTAGATTAAATAAATGGAATGAAATTGTTCCCTTTAATATTGAAGGACTCAGCTAATTCATGGCTTAAGTCACTGCTTTCATGATCCATCACTATAAAAATGGAAAAGCTAAGAAATATTTGGCTAAATACTTTAATGCATATGACAAAGCTCAAGAATGATATTTTATCCTTCCAATAATAAGTGGGCGAGACCTCATATGAAACTTAGGGGAGATGGAAAGAGTGACTAAGGAAGTGTCCATACCACAATCTTGATTTAGATATCTACATGCAAACATTACATACTATATTAAGCTACTAAACTAAGCATCTAATAGATGTATAGTTAAGGGGAACCACTGTGTTTAGGATCACTAATGATTTATAGGAGCTTATAAGAAACAGATCTATGAATAGCTATCAGTAGGAGAATCCAAAAACCAAGTCTAAGAAAAGTGCATCTATAGTGATGATATGGTGGCAACATTAGAGGCAATGCTTGAAGATCTTAGAAAAAAATTGACTAGATAAATATGGGAGTAAAATAGGTGTAGGTTATAAGTTATGATATTTGAAGTGGTCACCCTAACCATAATTATCAAGCAACTTACAATTAAGGGCATCGATTAGAATAATTTACTTTTACTAGAAGCCAACCTTAGAATAATCCCTACAACAACACTTATAATTTGAGATAGAGGAATCATCCAAATTTATCATAAAGCAACCAAAGATAGTAGAGATAAATGTTGCCTATGAGATTTCAATAACAGCAGTAGTAAAGGAAGATAAATCTCAATGATCTTGTGGCTAAGTTTATTGTTACATATGAGGCTTACTTCCAAAATTAAGAGGCCTTAATCTACAAACAAAAAGTCTATATTAGACAGCTTACAAAGCATATTTCTAAATGGTAAGGTACCTATTTTAGCAACAAGAATTCAAGACAAAAGATGTAGGTGAAGGTAATAGCCCTAAGGAGTGGAAGGGAGTTGAAAGTTCAAAAAAATGAGGTAGAGGAGGAGAAAGTTACTGTACAAGATGATGTGGAGTGAAAAGAGAAAGAGAAGAAGGAT
Organism: Erythroxylum echinodendron; assembly: GCA_027575705.1. Taxonomy (NCBI): domain Eukaryota; kingdom Viridiplantae; phylum Streptophyta; class Magnoliopsida; order Malpighiales; family Erythroxylaceae; genus Erythroxylum; species Erythroxylum echinodendron. Next base: position 5,454 of record JANZXR010032301.1, on the reverse strand, counting down.
AAAGTAAAAAGGAAAGAAAGAGATTATGAGATGAAGAAGAAAGCTATTGAGAAGTATAAATCACAACTTCCATACTTAACTAAACTAACAAAAGATTAGAAGGATGATTAATTTGGTAAGATCTTAACGCTATTTAGATAACTTTTATTAACATTTCTTTGGATAAATGTACATACCAGATGTTATAGTAAGCCAGATTCCAAAAAGATGTCTTTTCAAACAAGAGGAAACTTGAGGAAATTTTAATAGTTACTCTAAATAGGGAGTGTTTAGCCCTTTTACAAAATAAGTTACAACGGAAGATAGAATATCTAAAGAGTTTTACTATCCCTAATAACATTGGTATCTTGTCAATTAATAGAGCACTTGAAAACTTATAAGTTATAATTAATCTAATGCCTTATCTTATGCTAAAACAAAATAAGTATAGGGTGACCCTAACCTAATAAGAATAAACCTTTAATTTTTGAATAAATTAATTAAGTATCCTAGAGATATAATAAGGATGAGTTAAATTTATATTCCATGTATATTTTAAGTTTTGGGATATAGAGGAAGACATAGTTGTTCCTTTAATCTTTGGAAGACCATTTCTAGCTACTGTTAGGGCTTTTATAGATGTGCATAATGTTATGTTGATCCTAATAATAAGGGATGAAGAAGTAATATATAAGTTATATGAAAACATAAAAACCACTTTTGATAATCACAATTCTTATTTCTATTTTAATTTGATTGATATAAAAATTGTCTATATTACATAGGGATTAGTCACATATGATCTTATAGAGGCATGCTTCATGTGAAAAGACAAAAGGGAGGAGGATAACCCTACTATAATGAAGTAAGTGGCATCCTTAAAAGCTAAGGGATCTTAGAGAAGGAAAAATAACGTTAAGTCAATTGATGCACAATGAAAGAAGAGAATCAAGTCCTTAATTAAGGAGTTGTAATTAAGAAGTCAGTCAAATTACATATAAAAAATCACTTTTTATGAGGAAACCTAATGATGAAATCTTCTTATTTTAGTTTATGGCTTTTGAGATTTTTTTAGTAGTTATAAGAAGTTTCAGTAGTTTAAAATTCATGGATTATAATAGAGTTTGATGAATTTTGACACTATTCTTATAATCATTTATCTAGGTTTAGTATCATATTAGTTTTATGGTAGAAAAGGAAACATAGTACTAATCATGATACTATGTTTTCCTTGTGTTTCGTAACTCCCAGGCATATTTGAGAAACTAAGAGTAGTAAAACATAACACTGTGTACACCCCATTTAAGGAACACCCACTTATGTCAGACTTATGTTCTTAAAGGGTGAAAAAGTAATGAAAAAAATATAAAGCATATGATTAACATAGGCCAGTATAGGCCATATGTTATACATCAAATCCTAGGCATGAGAACATATATAAGACATGCCTACATATTAGACTTGGTGAATCTAATCCCTTACATGCATAAAATGTAGAGAGTACCCTTTTATAACACAAGGAAAACACAATACTATATGGAAACTATGTTTTTTAATACCTAAACATATAGCGTCTATTTTTTATCTACGTGAAAAATGAATATAAAAATTAATTAACAAATCCCTAATTTGGGCATGTGTTCTGACTGTGCCTATTTCATCCTATCTCTAAACCACCCTGAGACTAGTTTAAAAAACCACTTCAAGACCTTTTTCTGTATTTCCACCTTGTTTTCATAGAACATTGACCGATGTCTACCTTAATTTCATAAATTTAACTAAAATGCCCCTGCTTAACTTTTGTGTAAGTCCTCTTTTACCCTAACATCATCTTATTTCACATCTATATTTAGAACATGACACTAAATATGCTATGATATAAGACATGTGTTTTATCATGATTTAACATTATACGAAGCATTTATGACATATATAAATTTCCCCTTTCTTGATTTTCCTTAGTTTAATTCATTTCCCTTTGATTTTCGTAATAGATTTCAACTTATTTAGCTCTATTCTCCCTAATTTCACTCATTAATCAATAAGAAATTTAAGCTCTTATGTTATTTTTGAATTAAAATCGTTATTGTAAACTTATATTTTTTGGTGGAATTTTAAAACCTCTATGTTTGATTTCATCCTTAATTGCTTGAATTTAACTTATAGGCTTTAATTTTGTATTGGTTGGTTAAGGTTTTGTATCAATCGAGTTTTAAAAATTCTAGAATCTACGAAAACAATAACATCCAAATAAAAGTCCTATTGAATGCAGGGTCTAGGGAGCTCCAGAAGTATGCAACTTTACCCTTTTCTAGTAGAGAGACTATTTTTGATAGACCCATATATATATATATACAAAACAAGGTAAAAAGAAAAAGATAAGTAAAAAGACATGCAATTAGAAGAAAATGTTTAGGATAAGTAAGGAAATGCTTAGACTAAATAACTAAAGGGGAAGAACTATACATAAAAGGATAAGTCTAAATACAAGATAAAAGACTCGAAGGAAAAAGTTTAAAAGATCTATGAAAGAAAAACACTCTATGTGAAATCATCTACTCGTATCCCAGTGTAGCAAAGTTTTCTATTGAGAAACACTCTATATGAAATCATCTACACATATCCTTGTATAGCAAAGTTTTCTATTGAGGGTCAAATCCTCAGTAACTTCTAGTAGGGTCATATCATTCTTGATCACCTCCCCATTTTATGTCATCCTTTTTCCCTCTTACAATCCCTAAGTACAATCCTCTCGCATCTTCTCACAAGGGCATCAGCATGTCTTCTCTTAACATGTTTGAACCATTTAAGCCTTGGCTCTTTTATTTTTTATTAATGTTGGACCTTTAATTTATCTCTTTTCATTACATTCCTAACCTAATCTCTTCTAGTAAGGTTACACATCTAATAGAGCATCCTTATCTTTGTCACCATTAACTTTTGACTATGTACTTGTTTAATTGGCTAACATTGTGCCATATAGAACATGGTCAGCCTAATCACTACATGATAGAATTTACCTTTGAGCTTAGTAGTATCTTCTTGTCATATGAAACTCCTGATGCACTTCTCAATTTAATCTAATAGAATTTTATAAAGTGAGTAATGTCCTCATCAATCTCTCCATTGCTTTGCATGATATATCCTAGATACCTAAAACACTCTTTTACGGTATAACTTCTAAAAAAAGTCTTCACCTCTATATTGAAAGCCACCCTATAACCTGAAATGTAATAACTAGTTTCCAAAACTTATTGAGGATTAGAATGTTAGACTTATGAGTCATATCATTTTATAATTAATGAGGTGCATTTCATTGATATGCATAACATAAGAATATATACACATATGAATCTTGATTAGGAAAACATTGCAGAGATTGTATGTGCACTCAATTGACATATTCTGGGGGTATGAAAGGTTTAAAATAGTTATGATATGAATGTGCATTGTTTATGTCTTGAATATTAGTTTGATGGATTGTAATTATTAATTTGGAGTTAATTGTTACTACTGGGAAATTGATGAATTAAAATGTACATTTAGTCTAGGAAAAATGTCAAGTGGCAACACAAGTTGACACATGAAAATTTAGGATGACTAAGCCTATAAACTGAGAGACTTTTGGAAAAAAAATTAAGTGACAAATGGAAGTAGTGATTGAGTGACAAATGGCCTAAGATATTGGTGACATTTGTTAGCCACATAAGAAGACATGTAGCTTACTCCATTTGTATGACATGTGTCCTTCTAAAAAAAGACACCTTGCACCAAATGGCTTAAGCAAATGCAAAGTACTGTTTCTTTCTAGTTGTTTCTTCTGCATGCTTTCTTCTTCTTCTCCCTCTCACTACCAAAAACACACATAACCCTCATATCTTTGAAATTTTGCTTTAATTCTATTCATCGTCACTTTAAGGTCCACACAAGATCCTACACAAAGATAGCTATAATCTATTATCATCTTTCTGCCCTTGATGAAATCATTCTACTACCATCTTATTATTGGAATTGCATTTGCATGCATGGAAGGATAGGTTAGCATGATAATTGAGGAGGTAATTAAGCTGATTAAGTAAATGAAAGACTGAAAATAACAAAAGGAAATAAAGAAGAACTTGATTTAAAATTAAATCTGGAACTTGATTTAAAATTAAATCTGGAATTCTGGAAATTGTTCAATGCTTTACTTGATCCTCCTTGCTTAATCCAATTTAGTAAGATGGTGGCTATCTTTTTGGAGTATTTTATGTTCTTCCATAGTTCTTGAGGCTTCTAGGGTTTGCACACTTAATTTGATTTCAGAAATAACCTAAAACGTCAAAATTAAAAGAAAGACACATGAGCTAGAAAAGTTGAAATTCGCTGGAATTGCTGTCTGCACCTCTGTTATGATTGTGACAACCAAGTCATGGTCGTGACCTGAATCTATGCTTCCAATTCTTCTATTTTCTTCAATTTCGTGTTTCCATACACTTAAACATCCATCATCCACCTCTTGAAACATAAAATTAAGATCTAAATCATGCTCTAAACCATACAAACACTTATAACATAAACAAATACTAATAATAGCATAATTCTAAGCCTATATACATGATAATCATCTAAGAAACACTCAAAAGAACACTTAAAAATCTATGAAAACATAGTATAAACTACATTTATTAGTAATCGCCTCTTAATGTTTGCTCTCTAGTTTTGCCTTAAAAAATGTCCTTTTATAATAATTTTAGGGTTCTAAGTGATGCAAGGTTTGATACATAGCCGTGTACTAAATCTTTTATAACCCAAAATACCTAAAATTTGTAATTCTGTACAACTTTAGAGAAGTACACAGGGTAGTGAACTGCCATGTATCCATTCTTTGCTTTAAATCTTTGTTCTATGTCATGTTTTCATCCGAATTCTTCTCTTTAAGTCCATAAAGGCAATTATAACCTATAAACGCACTTGGAGCAAGTTAAGTACCAAATATAAGATAAAATATAAAAAATCAAGGAAATATACATCAAATATGGGGTATAAACATAATCAAATATGCATCTATCAAACATCCTCACATTTAAGCTTTTGCCTATCGTCATGTAAACGATAATCAAAATTATAAATCTTACAACATAAATTCCTCATCAATCTTAACTTATCCATTCCTACGATACATCATCATATCATAGTGAATCAAACTAATATACAATTAGAGTGAAATTATTCTAAATCAACTTCCTATGTCCATATTAATAATAATCACATCATTAATTGCATTGAAATCAAAAACATAAAATTTTACACCCTCACTAAGATTTCATTCAACGCACTCATGTGTTTAGGATGAAAAGTATCAAAACTCTCAATCAATGCATAATAGAAATTTTACCACAAGCTTTCTATTGGATCTTGATTTTTTTTAATTTCTTATTACTTGCTTAATTATTTATTTATGTTGTTTTTTGGGTTAATTATTTATTTTTAGAA
>JANZXR010032280.1:0-14354 GCA_027575705.1 Erythroxylum echinodendron | reverse complement strand
TTACAATAAGTTTTGATAAGAGAGAGAGATTATGAAGAGACCCTGGAATTGCCATTGAACATGCATCGTGCATATTTTCCATATTTTGATATGTTTAGTACGTTTGTACAAAAAGGTAATAATTTTAATTGTGTTTTGTCTGTTTTAGATGAGCACGTCGGACGACAGTCGAACATTGCCGAAACATCCAGGCAATAGTTTCTAGGAGCGTACTGTGAGTCAACCTAGATGTTTTCCTAAGATTGATTTGATTTATGTACGCCTTGATTCTGTCAAACTTCTAATGTTGTGTGCTGTTTCTGGATTTCGAACCTGAGGTCCGAGGAGTTTAATAGTTGGACATGTATTGGGAGTGTTTTGGTGTGATATGAATTTGAATTTTGCTTCTCAATGATAGTTGAATGCCAGACTGAGGTGCAATAATTATGAAACCATCATCAAAACATCTGTATGAAATTTTGTGTATGATCTATTTAGCATTTGATGCATTTCATAAAATGCATGCTCAGATAAAGTCATTATGACTTGAGATGCCAGTTAGAAGCACTTCCATGTAGAGCTTTGCTCCATGATCTATATGTTCTGCACGTTGAGCTATGCTCCATGACTTTGTTTCGATTGAGACTTATGGGCCAAACTTTGTATATGCGTGTGAAAGGCACTCAGTCACAACAAGAAGAACGAATATGAGTCTCACGCATGTCCTATGCAAATATGTGCTCAATGCTTGAATGAAATGCAAGTTGAAATGAATGACCTTCTGTTACGCTAATCTCTGAATAACTACTTATCTGCTTGACTGAATAATTGTGAAGTATGTGTTGTATTTGCGTAATCCAGTGAATTCAATGATGGTTCACTCATTGAGTTAGCAAAACTCATCAAAAATTGTACCGTGGCTTTTCAGGTACGAGACAGGAGACCTAGGTTATAGTCAAGACATAAAGTTTCCTTGGATAGAGATATGGATCAGAGGTTTGTCAAATGACTTCAGAACTGACTCCCAAAGAAAACTAGTCGTGGTCATTTTGTAAATTTTGCCTGAACCTGTATAAAGTTTTGTAACCAATCACTGAGAACAATTATGTTTATTTTATTAATGAATGAAGTGAATGTTTTAAAGAGAAAATGACAACGATTTCGAGTATGTTATATGATGCCATTTATGTTATTGCTCCAACATACCATTACCATAGGTTATATCCCCAAAAGCTTAGGTTCGTACCCTATAGTGGTGAGATGTCACAAACATGCTAAAGGAAGTTGTTGTAATAAATTGCTGAAACTTTTTTTTATGAAATTTGGGGAAAACCATAAGCTTTTAAATTTTAATGAATTACTCATTTTTTGAATTAAAGGTTGTACAAAAATTAAATTTCATTGTACGAATCTTGCTTGTTCCTTTCTTTTAATAACCCTTAAATAGCTCTTGATATAATAAAATACTATCATATATATTTCATCCTTTTATGTAAGAACCCTGAGACTTAAGAATCATAGAGTCAAGTACAAATTAAACTTAGTGGATAATTATTGAATATAAGATTTTTGCTAAATATAATTTTTCTTCCAGGGAATTTCATTTTCCAAAGATGACTGGATAAAGCTCTATCAAGTTTTTTTCTTATTAACAATTTTCATATTTTTTATTTCTCATATTAAAATAATTTCCTTCATAAGTTAGGCACGTGACTTCTTTGTTGACTATACAAGCTCTAAATTTATTATAGGGACCTTTTATAGATAATTCTCCTTCAGCTTCAACATCATAAAAAGTATTATTATAGTCACTAAGTATTATCCAAGGAATGCTTGTATTGAAGCTTTTTCTCTCTAGATTTTTCTATAATGAGGTCCTTTGATATGAAAAATTCATATAATACATAAATGAGAAACATATCTTAAGCCTCTCAATCTTTGTATCATAAAATAAGTTAATATCTTGATCATTGATAAATAATCTATAACCTCATTCTTTTCTAAAACATAATTAGGCACAATCCTATCATTATAGTAAGCATAATTAGTGGAGATGGTTTTACAATTGCTTTTAATAAACCAAAGCTTTTGCATTGATTTTCTCTTAATTTGGTTTCCAAAAGCCAATCAACATTGAATTTATTATAAAAAGAAAAAAATTAGAAACTATCTTTTATTGTTTAGGGTAATCAATACCCTTAACATTCCAAGACAAGAAATACATTATAAGATGTTTGAAGTATTTGGTCTTTCATTGAACCTTACTATTAGATTTTATTTTCAAAGATGAGGTAAATACTTTTGAGTTTTAAGGTTTCATCATTGTCCCCATCCAATCTTATCATCTTAGAAGTAGTAGGTTTGTTGATTACCCTTGCTTCTTTGTTTAGAGAGACTTTATTTGCCAATAAAATGTGAGCATTCATTCAAATTAGTATATCAACTAGTATGTTAATCTTTTTCCACAGATGAAGGTTGAAGGTTGATCCTTAAAGATTGCCTCATTTCTAAGCTTCATTCATTGGTTTTCTCATCAACTTTGCTTATTTCAATAATAAAAAGTAGAGCATTCATTTCATTTCTTATCCAAATTCTCTCGAGTATTGCTATTATTTGGGTTATCCAATTTCAATATGTTTAAAGTTATCTCCTTTGACAAACATTTTATTTGTTTTTCTACACTCTTTTTATTATTGTTTGAGAGATGATTTCCATTAGTATGAGACTTGTGCTAAGTCCTTCACCAGCTCTTCTAGCTCAATCAATCTTATTATGGGGATTGTGTTAAGTAAGTATTAATTAAAATTAGCCTGGAAATATATCTTAGCAAAAAATTTTAATGCAACTTTGTACTCATTCATATAAATAGTTTTTCCTATATAGTTTTCAAGATAACTAATTCTTATTGTGGAACAAAGGAGAGAAGAAAATAAAGGTAGAAAAGTTTAATAGGACAAAATTTGTTACCTTGATCAAATATGTATAAGCTAACTATTGGAACTAGAGAAATTGGTAGCATAAAAATATGAAAACTGATAAAAGAACGTGAGGTTAGTAGGATTAGACTTAGAGAAAAAAAGGATAAGCAGAGAATACTTAAAAGGAAAAAGATGGAGAAGTTGGACCAAGTTGAAGACTGCATGCAATAGTTTAGTGAAGGGGATAAAGAAGAGAGAGGAGCGAGCTTCTCACACTAAACATGGTTATTATTATGTTATTTAGACATGTTATTATTTATAATACTTTGATGTCATAAACATCTAGTAGGTAAATTATATTTGTAGTATCATAAAATGTTTTTTTTTTGAAGAGGAAAATGATAATTAATAATTACGAATAAAGATAGTATTAAAAAAAACAATAACTGTGGGTTGTACCATTGAAAATCCTTGGATATATATGCAGGGAGTATGAACCAAATAAAATTAAGCATTAATTAGGAGAATCAACCAAAGCTGTAGGAGTTTATGGAATCAGATGTTCAATGAAGATAAGATGCTTGTGCTGCAATTCTGGTTCATATTTTTTTAATAGTATCAGCTTCTTTAGTTCCTTAGTGATCCAAGATTTCATGGAATTCATGGATGAGCTCTTTTTCACAAATCTTTTGGAATTCCTTGCTTTCCATAATGCATATACACAAAGCCCCAAATCCAGGATGTGAATCAGCTTGTTTGATCTCAAGGAAATTGTCTGGAAATAAGTTTATGTGTAATCTTAGTGAAAGAGATCCATGGATTAGGCCATAGACACTTCCTTATGACATTCCTGTATGATGTTGTTATATGGACATATAAAGAAAATGTGATCTCTAGTTTCCATATAAACTAACACATTGATCATGTTTTATCTCCTTATATAAATGTCACTCTATTAAAGGTATTATGTTTATTTTTGATTGTTAACCACAGTATAAAGGATATTTTTAAAGTTAAGGCCTTTCTCTAAGCAATGTTATGCCAATCAACCTTGGAACTTATTCTTCTTAATAAGTCTTTGATGATTTTATTGTTTCAGTAGAGTTTGGATTGGGGGTATACTGGTTGTAAATGCCCAAGATTATGGGGCAGTTGCCAGGATGTGTCATTGATCATTAAGCTGAGTCCTGTGTGGAGTGATGAGATTGATGGACCGTTTGAGACATGAAGAGATTGTAGTAGTTTTCCTTGGCCTAACCAAATGTCAAATCAAAGGATACCAGTTTACCATTCCAGATTGTACAAAATGATAATATGATGTACTTTTTCTAATTCCCTATATGCTTTTGCCTTCAAGGATATTCTAGTCTTCCCTTCCTTTCTTGGTTTTCTTGCCTTTAAATTTTTCCGTTTATGTTAAAAAGTTTTCAAAATATTTTTCCTACCACCACTGTTTTTCCTTCTTTAAGTTATGTCTATAGTAAAGGACCTTGTTATCCAAAATCTAATAACGTTTTTACACCTTCTGAGTGTGTCCACCTCTATTGCCTACCATGTAGCACTAGCCTCTTTAAATGCTCACATGAGAGATTTTATCAATCCTCGATTTACTTGGATGAAGGAGGTGAGCGAAAATTCAGATACCTCCCTTCAATATTTACCCTTTACAAATTCAGAAAGAAAAGTTATTTTTTACTCCAAACGTAGAAACTCTGAAAAAAAAGCAAGCTCTTAGACCTCAACATTAGTAGGGTTTTCCTTAGGCTGGTGACTTGCGTTTATGGTCATAAGAAATTAGGTAGATAGGTTAAGGGAAAAGCCTTAGAAAAGTTCTTCTATCTGAGGACAAGCTATTGTTGTTTAAGTTTGCAACTAAAACAGGTGTAAAAGAGATATCTAAGGTTGGTTTACAGAACATTCAAAGCAATCCTTTGTTCCTTTAACTACAGAAACTTAGTATTAACTTTGAACATATCAGGTAAGTAAATTTAGGTATAGATTAACTTCTATGGAGTCCCATTAGAATATTGGCCCACTAAAGGGTTCAGTATGCTTGCTAGCTATATAGGGAGATCGATTTATGTGGATGAAATGATGGCTCTGAGAAAGAAAATTTCTTTTGCTAGGTTATGGATTAATATTGAGCTCAATATGAAGCTTTATGACATAATACTAATACCAAGACTTAGAAAAGTGAATACCGTATAGAGGATTCTATAAGAATATCATAATAGTGGAGGCCCATTTTAAAAATTTAGGAAAAATAGTAGCGAAAGACTAGAAATAAATTTAAAAAGGATGATTACAATGAATTGTTGGGATTAGATGCAAACGAGATTATGCTTAAAGAAACTAGTACTCTTGGAGTCTTTTAAATGAGAATAAAGAGAGCCCAAATAGAGGGTACACATGATGAAAGTGCTAACACTAGATATATTATGGTTTGAGAAGGTAGTGAAGTAAGTACCGGGGAAAATTAAAAGTTCTTAGAGGGATCCCCACCTCAAAAAAGGGAAGCAAAGGGGAGCCAAATTCCTAGTGAATTGTGGAGTAGTCATCAAGTGAGTCCAGGGAGTAATGAGCTATTTAAGACGGAATTCAAACCTTATATTAGAAGCAAATTAAGGAGAGAAGTAAGGCTAAGGTGGATAAAAAGAAAAATCCTTAAATATCTTTGTTCTCTTAGATAGTAAGAGGACTTAATAGCCCTAACAAACATCAATCCCTTTATTAGATTCAATTTGGAGAATAAGCCAAACATTATAGGTATCTTATAAACTAAACTAAGTATAGGAAACATCCAGAACTTGAAGCTTGTATGAAATCACTAGGACATTTTCTCTAACCATCATTATCATCACTATGGTTATATAATCCTCGTTGTTGATACAAGAATTGTAAAGGAAGATATCGTCAGCTTAAGAGACTAGCATATGCACATCTTGATGAATTTTCTATGGTAAGATACAATAATTGCTATTATATATATATGGCTCGAATTGTGGTTCTCAAAGGAAATTTCCATGCTACAAAATTCAAAATATTCATTTGACCATTAGCACCTCTTAGTTGACTATAGTGAATTTCAATAACATAATGTATGCTTTGGAAGCAGTTAGGAGCTATAGATTAAGGAAATTTACTAGTAATTTAAGGGAGTGTATTAAAAAGTTAAAAGTTTTTTTATCTGATATCTAAGGGATTAATTTATACATTCAATAGAAAGAGGCCACTAATTTTCATGTAATAAAGAAATTAGATAAAACAATTGTCAATAGTGAGTGATTGGTACGGTTTCTCTAAAGCTAGTCTTCATTTATAAGCTTGTTATATCTAAACATTCCCTATTATTATTTAAGACTTATTTTCCAATACCGAAACATGTTTTCCTTTTAGCTTTAATAATTATTTGGCTGAGGATATTAATTTTGAACAAGATGTAAAGAGAGGCTAGCATATCCTATCTAGGGTTATAAACCTTATGTTTGTATAAGGAAATTATCCAAGACAAAAGAAGAAACTAAGAATATCAAAGGGTGTAAGGACTGCATGCATTCTAGATAGTTACTGTGGCTAAAGATAAGTTAGTATGATATCAAAGGAGGTGTATAGACATCATGGTTATGTATTTTAGTTAAATAAATATAAGAATGTTATAAGATCTTATATTACATTATAAAAAATTCATGTCTCCCTGATAGGTAATTTTCTAAATTTTAAATTAAAACCTCTTATCCTACAAATATACAGATTAGAAATCGCAGTATATATAGGTATCGTCTCACATTGATTGGTTAGTCACTGAAATGATCCAAATTTTATTTTATTTAGAAAATTCTAATAATTAGATTTGAAAGATCCAAAATATAAAAATTAAGATTCATACATACACAATTTAGGGTTGTCACAAAAGTAAGAACACAAATTTAGAAAATGGTGAATCAAAGTATCAATTTAACGACTTAGGATTGTCATTACCTCTGTATTCTCTCACTTGAGCAATCTTAATTATGTTTAATCCAAAATTTCATAATGTCCTGGTTCTTTCACTCTCATTACTTGAACCAAATAAACCTATTTAATGAAGTAAATGAATTATGTAAGCTCTCGCTTCCTATTTTTCACTTAACCATTAAAAGGATATGAATAGATTTTTGGACAGCCACTTTTCCATTCAAGACCTCTCTCCAAACGGCAATGTAACTTGATATATGGAGTATTATTGGCGTAAGCCTACTCTTATGAAACTTACTAACAAATTTATTAACTCCATATCTCTATGTGAGCTAAGTATGGACAGCCATATACCATAAACATCAAATAACATCAAACACATCCATAACATTGAATAAAGTGAGGTACTACATAGTTTAGGAAATGACAACCCTAATAACTACATAGGAATCCATCAAAATTTCATCCAACATGTTCATAACATATAGATACATCCTTCTCAATCAACAAAGTACAACATAGAAGCAAGAAAAGAGAAGAAGTAAGGCTTATATGTTGAAGAGCAAAACTGGAATTCTATGGTGGCAGCTTTATGTCTCTTTGAAATCCTTTGATTCCACCTTGAATTTTCTTGGTTTTTCTCTCAAAATGCGTTCTTCTCTCTCCCTTGGATGTCTTTCACGACCTCCTCATTTATAGGGTTTAAAATTGAGTTTTGATATCCCATTTAATGCTTAAAACAATGTAGGAAAGAGGAAGTTGCTACTGGAATTTTCGAGAAAACTCCGTTTTCTATCTTGACTTCAATCCATGATATCTTATTGATTTCTTATCCAAAATCATCCATTATTTCAAAATTTTGAAACTGAGTTTCTCTTCTTTCTTTTGAATAAAAAATGAAAAACATCGAAAAAAATTTTATCTTGAGAAAGCTTAACATTGATGATGGGTCAGCCTAGGTCACATAACTTGCTTTCTCTTTGGTTCTTCCATCCTTCCTTCCCTCAAAACCACCTTCAAAACTATTGATTAAGAACAAAATTGATCACTTAATCATGCCTAAAACACATGCAATTCATACTAATATAATGCAAGAAAAAGATGTGTAATAATGCCATGCAAAATTCATGCAAAACATAATCTTAAAGACTTAATTCACACATAGTCATGCATATTCCCATACATTCATACATAATTATGCAATTATATGAAAATAAGACAAAAAATAAGCTAAAAAAGTTAATAATAATCAATTTATCACACTTAACTAACAAATTATCCTAAGAAAAGTATGAACAAGTGCTACGTATCACTCCCTTTTAAATTAAAGATAAAGAATAAAATTAATCTCAAAAGGGGTAAAAAACAAGATATTTCCATAAAATCATTTTAATTAGGAAGAATCACAACAATATGTGTTCTATGGTGAATGAGGTAGGTATCATAATATCTTCTCAAAATGGATTCGAGAAGAAGGCCTTATTGTTTTTTAAAAATTTGAGGGTGTTCTAATAGAGAGTATATCCACTCCACCAGTCCTTAGCTCCTTCATTAGGAATTGATTTTCTCATGAAGGGCTTAATGAATTGAATGCTCTAATGACTCCTAGAGATGTTGATCAAGTTGTTTTTTGAGTTGATCCATACAAAGTCCTTGGACCAAAAAGGTTGAAGGATTTTTTTTTCCCTTAGAAGTCCTAGCCCTGAATAAAGAGCATTGTGGCAAAAGGAATATTTGAAGTGTCTAGAAAGGGAAAGATACTTTTACAAGTCAATAAGACCTTTATTTATCTCATACCAAAGGTAAATACTCCAAAATATCATGGAAAATATATGCTAATAGCCTTCTGTAACTTTGTATACAAAATCATAGCCAAAATACTTGCAAAAGGATTGAGAAAGATTCTAAAAAACATTGTGAATCAAGCTCGATGTTCCTTCTTGGAAAGAAGACAAATAAAGGATAACGTGCTTCATATCCAAGATCTCTTAAATGGTTTTTATAAAAGGAAATACCTTAGGAACTGTGCTATCAAAGTTGATTTTAAAGTATACGATGAAATTATTTAGGAATTTGTTAATCATGTATTTAATGCTTTCATGTTCGCTACTATCAAGTAATGGATATTAATGTCTCAACCTCTTTCTTAATTCTTATCTATGGGTAATACATGTATTCAAAGCTAAAAAGGTTTGTAGGTAAGGTGACCCAATATCCCCTTATTTGTTCATATTGTGCATAGTTATCCTCACAAGGCTTATAAGGTTTAACACTATAACTAATTATGATTTTGATTTTATTTTTTTGACCAAGGATTGTTAAAATTTAAGTATAGGGAACTTGATGTGTACTTGATTGATTATATATTCACTCTTTCATACTTAATGACAAATTAATGAAATGCGTAAGATACTCATTTTGGTTCATATTTGGTTTTAGGTATCAGTTGGAAGAACAATAACTAAAATAAACTAAAAGCACATCCTCCATTCTCTCGATGTTCAACCTTATTTACCTTTTTAGAATAAGAAGGAGATGAATTAGGATGAACATGGGACAAGAAAATGAAAGAAATGAAGTTTTTACAAATTACACGGTTGTGTATGAGATCGTGTAACTCATTGGAAGTGCGTAGGAATGTAAAAATGTAGTTTCAGCATAACCTGTAACCTATATGGTCGTGCTGTGTATTAGGTAATGTATTTGATCTAGCTAATGTATAAAAATGAATTCCTGTATATCCAACCATGTATCTTCCAGAAACCTAATTTTTGCTATAAATAGACATATAAGCGAGGTATGAATCATTTTAGAAGCATAAAAGTGTGTAGAATACCTTCCTCTTTGAGATCCCTAGAGAGCTAGCCTTCTTCCTTTTGATTTTTAGGGGAAATAGAATCCAAAGAACATATTTAAGCATCTCTTTTATCTTATATTGTTGATTCTCTCTCTAGAAATTTTTTATGTTATTCTTTGCTTATTGTTTTGGTTTTCATGTAAGAATTATTTAAACCTTTTCAATAGATCATTTATGTATGAACCCATTTCTAGAATCTAGAATAAAGTACATAATAGTTTTATTTTCGATTCATTTATGTATGATAATAGTGATCAATAATTACGGATAACATAGTATAGGTTAATTGACCTAAGTTTGGGTGGTTTTTGCCTAGATTTATCTATTTTCCTAGTTCGTAATGTGACTATTTTACTAAATCTAGAGAGCTTATTCTAGGTTGTTTGATAGCTAGGTTTGATTAAAGTGATTATTTTGATTAAGCAAAAACTAAAGGAAAATCGGGGTCAATAAAGCCTATTGTTAACCTATGATTAATAGCTTTTAGGAGAGGTATTAAAACAAAAAGTTGATTAAGTATGCTTATTTGTGTGTAACCGAGATTGAACTGTGAATCAGTTTTTAACTCATTCATCAATCTTCTTACTTTTATACTGTTTAATTTGAAGCTAGTATTAGTTCAAATTTACTTTCTTTTATTTATTGATGCTAACCAAAAGCCCCGAATATCCTAAACACCATTTCTTCGGAGTTAGGTTTTTGTGTGTGTGTACTATAGACATTAAACATATTACTCTTGTTGTCATTGGCTTTTAATCCAAAATATGTTGCAAATAACTCCAATATAACTAAGATTATTTCAATGGATTGAATGTCAACATCATTTAATAACATTAGATCATTAGTAAAAATTAGGTGTGTGATCCTCAGCTCTCTACATTTATGATGGTATTGAAATTTTCCATTGCAAGAGATGAGTTTGATAAGCATCCTTGATAAGGCTTCCATAACTAGTGTAAGTAGGTAAGGGGTAAGAGGATCCCCTTGCCTTCTTCCCCTAGCATTCGTAAAGAATTGAATAGGAATCCAAGAGCAAGTGAAAAAGATTGTAAAAAATCCCATCTAATAATACATAAAAACATTTAAGAAATCAAATTTGAATACACAAGTTTTGATAGCTCTTCTTGAATTACAGTCTTCTAATAATTCTTGTATTAGTAGAATGTTGTCTTCTATTGATCTCCAACTATGAAATCTATCTAAGCCACAGTTATGACATCTTTCAAATCCATCTTCAATCCATTAACTAAAAGCTTTGAAATTAACTTGTAAACTGTATTACAACATGAAATAGGTCTATATTCCATTATGGATTAGGGAGTTTGATTCCTAGGAATAAGGCATATAAAGGTATTAGGAGCCACCATGTAATACTTTATCTTCTGGCTGATTGTGATGGAGGGCCATCAAAGCTTGCTATGGGATTTTAAGAAAATTCACAAGAATTGGAACAAGTTTAAGGAGCTACAAGTGAGTCGAATAAAGTTATGGAGGAAGCAGAAATTAGGCTAAATTTGTTCTTACAATTCCAAGTCCTTTTGAAGCCATTTGGAGACTTCAAAATGTGTGTCTATGGACCTGATGAGCATGAAGTTGAATTCCAAGCTTAACAGAATTTTTAAGACATTTATTTTCATTGAATTTGGTCTAGTTTGAAGACTTTATTTTGGTTTGTTTTAATTAGTTTTTTTGTGAGACTTTATTACGACTTTTATTTTTGTTTTAATGAGTTGAAATTGCATATTAGGAATATGGTCGATTCTTGTGGTTGCCTGAAAATTTCCTATTTTAACTCTTTGTTTTCCTATTTTGAAGTTTAGAAAAATATATATGACAAAGAGTGAGATTTTCTCTCAATTTGGAAAGAGAATATCTGTGTTTTGATTGTTTCTTTGAATAACAATTGTTGGGTTTGTTTGTTTTCCAAAAACATTCAACTTTGTTCATTATTCTGTTTAATTTGATTGCTAGAATTCCGTTTGATCAATTGTACGAGAAAATTCATAAACTTTTGTGTGATTGTCTGATTTAGGTGATTCAAAAGCTCTAGCATTGCTCACTTCTTAAACTAGAAATCTCTAGAATGGTTTTCTATCCAGTTCTAACTCCAGACATCTAAAATTTCCAGTTTTCCTAACCGTCAACAATCAACTACCCAGCCAGACATATATTCAGGAAAACCAACCTAACTCTACCATCCCTAATCATTTAAACCTGATTCTTGATTGTAAGTTGTAGCTCACAAAAATTTCTACAACTTTGTTCTTTTCTAGAAACCAAATTCCCAGTCAATTAATCCAGAAACGCCTTCAAATTCCTTGTTCCAGTTTTACTCGATAAACCCCAAATTGCACAAAATTTTTGCAATAACCTCTAGACTCTATTCGATCACTTTCACACCATTCCAAAGGATGAGGTTTGTTGCATCCAACTACTATAGAGTACATACTTGAATATCTAGAGGATATTTAAGTACATATCCTATGATAATGGTATGCTGGATCAAACCTAATCTCTTAAATGGCATCATAAAGAAAATATAATACTTAAAAACCTCATCACTTCATTTCATTCATAAAGGTTTACGTAGAAGACATTAAAACTAAAACTTACAACCTTTATACACAAGTTCTACATGACATACATAAACTACTTAAAAATAACTATGACTCCTCAAATGCTAGCGGACAGACCTTGGAGCCATATTTTTATCCAAAATGTTATTCTAGAAGATCTTAGAAATCTAGGTCTGCTGTCTCGTACCTGAAAATATCAACGTTGAAAATTGGTTAAGTTTTGTAAACTCAATGATCGAACCATCATTAATGATCTCGCTCCAGGCAAACACACAAATATCATACAAACTAACCAAATTCACAACATTTTCCATCACAACAAGATATAATGAATGTCATACACATCACATACATTCTTTCAAAACTTGTATAACCCAATCAATCACATTATCATGGCATATCACTTTAACATCACAACTTCAAAAAAGATTTCACAATAATATATTTCATAATCATAAATATACAAATGCAGATGCATATAAGACTCGAGATTTGTTATTATTTGTTTTGATTGAGTGCCTTTCAGATACAGATACAAATACTGGCCCAACAGGCTCAGTCAAATATAAAAATCACAGACTAAAGCTCTACTTGCAGAATTATTAGCTTATAGCTCTTTCAAATAGGTTACTATAATCATAACGCCTTTATCTAAACATGTATTTTATGAAATGCATCAAATAGCATAATATGCCATGAATAGCATCCACGTATGATGCACAGACAGAATCTTATATTCATCGGACCTCATTCTGACATTCAACATTGGTTGAGTATTTAGAAATTAGTTGCAAACATATATCTTTCAAATTTTAGATATAAAACGAAAATTTCCAATACATTCCCGAATATCAAACTCTTCGAACCTTTAAAGTCTAGATTTCACATAGAGATCACAAACAGTTCAATAATTGGAAGTTAAATAGAATCAATCAATTAATCCTAGGAAGATCATCTAGGTTGACTAACAAATGCTCCCTTTAGCTTATTGCCGTAAAGTCCCAGCAATGTCTGGAAGCGGTCACTTGACGTGCTCCTCTATATGCAATCATATACATTTGTATGTCACCCATATGCATTTCCATAAGAATAATCAATCATAAATACATTTATGAATGTATCATGTATGTTTAATAACAATTTCTCAGGTATGTTTCTTTAATACTCTTCATAAATAATTTACAACACCTTTAAAACATTCTTTTAATCCTTAATACCCTTTTTTTCACTTTAATCCCTTCATTCAACATCAATTAAATTCATTTAAGAGCTCATTTTAACCTATATGCCTCATATGGTAACATCCTTACTTGAATTAGGTTGAAAGACATCTAAACAACACCCTTTAATAAAGCCTCTCGGGTCAAGATTGTGCAAGTGCATGATCACGACTTTCCTTCTTTTCTATAAAGTCATGATCGTGCGGATGCATGATTGTGACTTCCAGCCTACATGCCTCATATGGTAACATCCTTACTTGAATTAGGTTGAAAGACATCCAATCAACACCATTTGATAAAGCCTCTCGGGTCGCCATCGTGCAAGTGCACAATGGCGACTTTCCTTCTTCTCTATAGAGTCATGATCGTGCAGATGCATGATCGCGACTTCCATCATTTTTCAGCAGAGTCCCGATTGTGCAGATGTACGATTGTGCTCTGCTGTGTTTTTCTTCCTCCTTTCTTCAGTTTTTCTGAAACTCACTTACATTTTAACACCAAGTTCACTCTAATTTTTTAGATTGCTTTACCGCAAACACTTCATCATTCCATACTCATTCATATACCAATTTTTTTTCATGAAATTATCAAACTCTAATCAATTGATTAAACCTCTTCAACTACATAATATCATTCATGAAATCTATCCTTTTTTCCATAACATGATATCCATTTTATCAAACACTTCATTATCAAAATTCTGTCATTTACAATTGATGACCTCTTCATTTTTACTTCATTTTTAGTTTAGTAACATCAATACATAGTTCAACTGTAACATCCCGTTTCCAGAGAACGGGTCGGACCAGAGAAACGGGTCCAAGTGTAGTAAATCAACACATCTCATGCT